>VYZP01039563.1:1036-14913 GCA_013400635.1 Hypocryptadius cinnamomeus | reverse complement strand
ATCTGCCCTAAAAGAAGGGGAACCCCCAAAATCGCCCTCGAGCCATTTCCCACCCAGTCGCCTCCTCCCACTTCCGTTGGGAAGCTCCAAACCGCCCTCCCAAAATTTATTCCAGAAGGTGAAAGAGCCGCCCGAGTTTTGCTAAAATTCAGGTATTTCGTGATATTTTTATTTATTTTTTCCCCCCCTTATTTATTTCCAAGGAAGCAGCCGGTAGTTCTCATGCACGGGGGAGATTTCAGCCCCTCAAGAGAAAAAATAAATTGAATTTATAAATCCTCCTCCCCAGCGACTTTCTCAGGAATCAGAACGAGACTTTTAGATTTCGTAATAAAATTTTAAAAATAAAATTTTTAAAAAATCAGGGGAATTTTCCTTCCTCTTTTTACGTTTTAGATGTAGATTATTTATTCAAATCCTTTCGTAGCAAAGGGCAAATTATTTATTGTATATTATTTTCATAGAGTAAATAAACGTCTTTATAAAAGTGAACATGTGTTTGCTCTGGATTTCATCCCAAAGAAACGCTTTTTTGTTTTTCTTTTTTTTTTTTTGTTTTCCTCCATAAATAATTCGCTTTTTCCCTGCTTTGTAATGAGGTTTAATAATCTCCTCGTGTGCCCTGAGAGGAGACAAAAGAAATCGCTCCCAACCAACAATTCCAGAGGAAATATTCCCTGCGTCTTGGTTTCATTTTCCCCCAGCTTGGAGTTTATTTATTTATTCATTTATTTATTTCTTGCATTCAATCAAAGTGGGGTGGTTCTTTCTTAATTTTAGCATTTTGGGGATGGGAAAATCCTCTAACTTAAGGGAGAAAACGAAAAAAAAACCGAAAAAAAACCTTAAAAAAAGGGGATAAAGGGATGGAAAAAGAACACAAAGGCAGCGCGGAGCCCACGCGAATTCCGGGGCCATTCCCGGCCTCCCACATCCCAATCCCGCCCTTCATCCCAATCCTCCTCCTCCTCCTCCTTTCTCTCAGAATCCACCGCAGTTCCCGGGCTTTGAAACGTCCGGAGCTGCAAAAAAACACGAGGAGAAAAAAAGAGGATTTTGGGTAAAAGCTGAAAAAAAAAAAAATCCACACGTTGGGGTGAGCAAACGAACGTGAGAGAAGGAGGGGTAAGGGATGGGCCTGGGGGGGCTTCGCTTTATTCCTCCTCCCTTTTCCAACCCCAAAAATCCCTTTATTCCTCCTCCCTTTTCCAACCCCAAAAATCCCTTTATTCCGCCTCCCTTTTCCAACCCCACACACCCCAAAAGTCCCTTTATTCCACCTCCCTTTTCCAACCCCACTAACCCCAAAAGTCCCTTTATTCCACCTCCCTTTTCCAACCCCACTAACCCCCAAAAATCCCTTTATTCCGCCTCCCTTTTCCAACCCCACACACCCCAAAAGTCCCTTTATTCCACCTCCCTTTTCCAACCCCACTAACCCCAAAAATCCCTTTATTCCACCTCCCTTTTCCAACCCCAAAACCCCAAAATCCCTTTTACTCCTCCTCCTTTTTCCAACCCCAAATCCCCTTTTATTCCACCTCCCTTTTCCAACCCCACAAACCCCAAACCCCTTTTCCTCCTCATCCCTTTTCCAACCCCACAGACCCCAAACCCCCCGGATCCTCGATCTCATTTAGGATTTCTCGGATCCCTTTCAAATCTTCCTGCCCAGGCGGGATTTTAACCCCAAAACTCATTCCGGGGGGGTTTTGGGGGAGGTTTCTGGGTGAGGAGGGGTCGGCGGCGGTGCCACCCCAAAGAAATGACCCAAAGAAATCTTGGGGGTTTCCCAAATTTCGGGAGGAGTCCAGGAGGGGTTTGAGCGCGGGGGGATGGGAAATGTGGGGCGGGGGGCGACCCTAAAAATGAGCGGAGCAGCCCAGACCCTCCCCCAGCCCCTTTTTTTTTAGGGTGAAGCAAACCCAGGTGGCCCGTTCGGCTTTTGGGGTGTCCCCCAACCCCCACACAGATTTTTGGGGTGAATTTGGTGTTTTCAGTGCCTGGGTGGGGTCATCCCCCCTCTCCAGGGAACGTTGGAAAATTCGGGATCTTTGATTTGGGGTTCAAAGCGGCAGAGCCGGGCTGGGTTCACACTCCGGGCCGTAAAAAAAAAATTTAAAATAAATAAAAGTGAAATAAAAAGAAGGCAAAGTCTCGACGGATGTTTTGGAAATTGCTGTGGGTGATCTCTCTGGGCTCGAACAAAGAGGAGGCGGGGTGATTTTAGGGCCACCTTTTGATTCCAAACCATCTTTTTCCCCCCAGAATCTTCTCTCCAGGCAAGGAGCCGGCAATTCCAAAACCTCGCTCCGGGAAGCGGCGTGGCATTCCTCCGGATTCCAAACCCGCTCCGGCCGCGAATATCGGAATATTTCAATATCCAAACCCCCTTCCCGCGGGGAAAAGGCGCCGAGTTCTGCTCCTGGGAGCCGCCAGCACCCCCTGCCCTTCTCCCACCGCCTCCCCTCCGCTCCGGGGGTCCCCAGCCGCGAGCTTGGGGGGTCCCCGAGCCCCGCAGGAGGCGATTCATTATTTTTGGGGTTTATTTCACACCCCCGGCTGCTGCGGAGCGCTCGGCGGAGCTGCCAGACGGTGTCTATCAAAGCGCCATTTGTTCCAGCGCTTCCCACATTTCCCCTCCTCCTCCTCCTCCTCCTCCTCCTCTCCAGCCCAGCAGGGAAAGCTCGGCCCTGCCCCGGGTTGGTTTTGGGGTCTGAGCATCCTTTTGGCCTCCCCGGGGACGGCCCCTCCTGTATCCGGGCTGAAAAATGAGGAAAAAATATCCAAAAGAGCAGCGGATTTACACATTTAGATGCTCTTCTGTCTAAAAAATGAGGGGAAGTATCCCCAAACCGGCGGATTTCCACATGGAGATGCTCTTCGGCCTAAAAATGAGGGGAAATGTCCCAAAGCGGCGGATTTCCACATTCCCACGCCCTTTTCCCTTGGGGAAGGGAGGAGGGGAAGGGCGAGGCCGAGGGAGGGGACAGGAGGGACCCCCTGGCAAAGGGATGGGAAAGGGGTCCCTGAACCCCCCAGATCAAACCCCGAGTTCTTATTGATTAAAAACCCCTAATGAGGGTGGGAAAAGGGACCC
Organism: Hypocryptadius cinnamomeus; assembly: GCA_013400635.1. NCBI lineage: Eukaryota > Metazoa > Chordata > Aves > Passeriformes > Zosteropidae > Hypocryptadius > Hypocryptadius cinnamomeus. Next base: position 11,813 of record VYZP01039563.1, on the reverse strand, counting down.
CAAAACCCCTCCCCAAATCAATCCCCGAGTTCTTACTGATTAAAAACGGCTAATGAGAGTGGGAAAGGAGTCCCTGAACCCCCCAGATCAAACCCCGAGTTCTTATCGATACCAATCCCTAATGGGGGCGGGAAGAGGGACCCCAAACGCCCCCAAATCAATCCCCGAGTTCTTACTGATTAAAAACGGCTAATGAGAGTGGGAAAGGAGTCCCTGAACCCCCCAGATCAAACCCCGAGTTCTTATCGATACCAATCCCTAATGGGGGCGGGAAGAGGGACCCCAAACGCCCCCAAATCAATCCCCGAGTTCTTATTTATTAAAAACCCCCAATAAGGGTGGGAAAAGGGGTCCCTAAACCCCCCAGATCAAGCCCCGAGTTCTTATCGGTACCAATCCCTAATGAGGGTGGGAAAAGGGACCCCAAAATTCCTCCCCAAATCAAACCCCGAGTTATTATCGATACCAATCCCCAATGAGGGCGGGAAAAAAGGTTCCAAACCCCCCCAAAATCAAACCCCGGGCCCTCATCGATACCAATCCCCAATGAGGGTGGGAAATGGGGTCCCTAAGCCCCCCAGATCAAACCCCGAGTTCTTATCGGTACCAATCCCCAATGAGGGTGGGAAATGGGGTTCCAAACCCCCCCAAAATCAAACCCCGAGCCCTCATCGATACAAATCCCCAATGAGGGTGGGAAATGGGGTTCCAAACCCCCCCAAAATCAAACCCCGAGCCCTCATCGATACCAATCCCCAATGAGGGTGGGAAAAGGGGTTCCAAACTCCCCCAAAATCAAACTCCGAGTTATTATCGATACCAATCCCCAATGAGGGCGGGAAAAGAGGTTCCAAACCCCCCCAAAATCAAACCCCGGGCCCTCATTGATACCAATCCCCAATGGGGGCGGGAAAAGGGACCCCAAACCCCCCCAAAATCAAACCCCGGGCCCTCATCGATACCGATCCCTGCCGAGGGCCCCGTAATGAGTTCCCGGAGCGGCGGCAGGTCCGGGGCAGCGCCAGGCACCGATCAATCCTCCGCCCACGGAAAGGCACTTAATAAACGGGAGCTGTGCAGTTATTATCCCCGCCAACAGCAGGGCCCTTCTTATTTGTCCTAATTAGCGAGACTGAAGCGTCGGGAGGAGAGAAGGGGGAATATTCAATAAAATCTGAATTATTGAATGGCTGCGAGATTCCGCCATCAGCTCGGCCGTTCTTTACCTTCTCCAAAATGTCAAACAAACAGGGGAGCCGAGTGTTTGCAGCCCTGCCCTTCTGTTCCGCGCAACTGGAGGGCATTAATTAAGCGAATTAAGCATATTAAGCATATTCAGGCCCTTGATTGTTGGCAAAACACGGCGGTAATTAAGCCGGGAGTATGCAAATGAGCGGCGCGTTGGCGGGGCTGCTGAGGAAATGTTGACTTTGTGCTGCCGCGGGAGGGGGATGTGTTTGCCCAGGAGCTCCTGGAGGCGCTGGGATGTGGGATCGAGCCTGGGAATCCTCCCTGGGAGAGCGGGAGTTCCCTTTTCCCGGGAATTCTGCAGCTTTTAGGGCATTCTTGGGAATTTCTCTCTTTTTTTTTTTCCTCTTTCATTTCTCTCTCAATTCCTCTTTCCTTTTCCCTCTCATCCATTTCCAGTTTTTCATCCTGAGCTGCTCCAGCCCCAAGGGGAGGAGCTGGGAGAGGGAACCTTGTCCTGGAACATCCCGGGTTTATCCCGGGTTGATTTCCTCGCTGGGAGCTGAAATGAGGGGGGAAATGGGAATAAAGGGAGGATTTGGGTCTCCCGAGTCCGGGTATCGATAAGGCCGAGCTGCCGATATCGGCCATTGATCACGGCGCTAATGAGTCCGCGCGCTTTGGGGGGCGGGGCAGGGCCTGGATTCGGGATCAGAGGGGATCCCCGGGGATTTGGGATCGGAGGGGATCCCCGGGGGTTTGGGATCGGAGGGGATCGCCGGGGATTTGGGATCGGAAGGGATCCCCGAGGATTCGGGATCGGAGGGGATCCCCGGGGGTTTGGGATCAGAGGGGATCGCCGGGGATTTGGGATCGGAGGGGATCCCCGGGGGTTTGGGATCAGAGGGGATCCCCGGGGATTTGGGATCAGAGGGGATCCCCGGGGATTTGGGATCGGAGGGGATCCCCGGGGGTTTGGGATCAGAGGGGATCCCCGGGGATTTGGGATCGGAAGGGATCCCCGGGGATTTGGGATCTGGGGGAACCTCAGTGATTTGGGATCTGAGAGGATCTCCGAGGGATTTGGGATCTGGGGGAACCCCCAGGAATTCGGGTTCGGAGGGGATCCAGAGGGATTTGGGATCTGAGGGAACCCCAGGGATTTGGGACCCCCAGTAAGATTTGGGATCTGGGGGAATACCAGGGATTTGAGGTCCCCAGTTAGATTTGGGATCTGGGGGAATCCAGAGGGATCTGGGATCTGAGGGAACCCCGGGGATTTGGGAGCGGAGGGAATCCAGAGGGATTTGGGACCCCCAGTTAGATTTGGGATCTCAGGGGATCCCAAGAGATTTGGGATCGGAGGGGACCCCCAGGGATTTGGGATCTGGGGGAATCCGGAGGGATTTGGGATCTCAGGGAATCCCCAGGGATTTGGGGTCTGAGGGAACCCCCAGGAATCTGGGACCCCCCCAAATCCCTGCCCGAGGGCAGCGGCTCCAGACCCCTCCTCTCCACTCTGGCGCAGCAATGAATATGCAAATGACCCTAATTAATGAGACGAGGCGGGTTCCAGCCCATGGAAAAGCTGCTGGGATTCCCAGGGAGCGGGAACCTGGTCCCTAAAATTATTCAAATTATTCCATTTTATCTGGATGATCTAGGCTTTTTTCCTTTTTTTTTTTTTTTTTTTTTTTTTTTTTAATTTTTTTTTTATTTNTCTGGATGATCTATGCTTTTTTCCTTTTTTTTTTTTTTTTTTAGTTTTTTTACAATTTTATCTGAATTATCTGAACTTTCCCCCCGTTTTATTTCCCGATTTTGTCTGAATTATCTGAGCTTTCCCCCCGTTTTATTTCCCGATTTTGTCTGAATTATCTGAGCTTTCCCCCCGTTTTATTTCCCTGTTTTGTCTGAATTATCTGGGGTTTATTTCCCCCGTGTTTTTTCCTATTTTATCTGAATTATCTGGGTTTTTTCCTGCGGATGACCCGAGGTCTGTAACTCATTCAGTCTCTTCTCTTCCGTCCCATCCGACCTTTTCATCCAAAAAAAAAAAAAAATCGGATTCTTCACCTCAGCTCTGATGGAGGCTTCCCCAAAAAAGTTACATTTAATCCCGAAAAAGTTCTATTTAGCCTCCAAAACCTTACATTTAACCCCCAAAAAGTTCTGTTTAACCTCCAAAAAATTATATTTAACCCCTGAAAAAGTTATATTTAACCCCTAAAAAGTTATGTTTAACTTCAGAAAAGTTATATTAAACTTCCAAAAAGTTATATTTAACCCTAAAAAGTTACATTTAACCCCCCAAAAGTTGTATTTAACCCCGAAAATGAAGTGTCTGGAGACTCTCTGAGCCTTTGGAAATGCCTCGTTCCTCCTCTGTGGCCTGCACAAAAACCTCCCCGTTCAAGATTAAAAAATACAGATTTAAAATACAGATTTGAAATTTAAAAAATTAAAAATCAAGATTTCAAATCAAGGTTTCAAATTAAGACTCAAAATCAAGACTTTAAATGCTTTTAAAATGAAGATTTCCAGTAAAGATTTCCAATAAAGATTTTAAAATAAAGACTTAAAAATCAAGATGCTTCCGTAGGAACAAGAGCTGGGGGTTCTCCCGCAGGGCTTCCCAAAATACTCCCCGAAAGGCAGAACTGGGAGCAGAAAATGGGATTTTGGGGCAGCCGGAGCACCCTGGAGGTCCTGGGAGGGGGTTGGGAACGGGGCCCTTCCTCCGCCAGGGTTCTCCTGGTGTTTCCCCAAAAAAAAGCGACTTCCCCCAAATTCCCGAGGTGATCCCAGTCCTAATTCTCTCATGTGATCATTAGGAACCCAAAAAAAGCGATTTTCCCCAAATCCAGAGGTGATCCCAGCCCTCAATCCCTCCTCTGAGCCTTCGGAATCCCCCACAAAAAGCGATTTTTCCCAAATTCCCGAAGTGGTCCCAGCCCTGAACCCCAGTCCCGCGGCCCGTCCCCATTTCAGGCTGAATTTTGCACAATTTCACCAATTCTGGCTCCANAGTGCTTGAGCCCCTAAACCCGGTTTTAGTCGGGAATGTGCAGTGCTTGAGCCCCTAAACCCGGTTTTAGTCGGGAATGTGCAGTGCTTGAGCCCCTAAACCCGGTTTTAGTCGGGAATGTGCAGTGCTTGAGCCCCTAAACCCGGTTTTAGTCGGGAATGTGCAGTGCTTGAGCCCCTAAACCCGGTTTTAGTCGGGAATGTGCAGTGCTTGAGCCCCTAAACCCGGTTTTAGTCGGGAATGTGCAGTGCTTGAGCCCCTAAACCCGGTTTTAGTCGGGAATGTGCAGTGCTTGAGCCCCTAAACCCGGTTTTAGTCGGGAATGTGCAGTGCTTGAGCCCCTAAACCCGGTTTTAGTCGGGAATGTGCAGTGCTTGAGCCCCTAAACCCGGTTTTAGTCGGGAATGTGCAGTGCTTGAGCCCCTAAACCCGGTTTTAGTCGGGAATGTGCAGTGCTTGAGCCCCTAAACCCGGTTTTAGTCGGGAATGTGCAGTGCTTGAGCCCCTAAACCCGGTTTTAGTCGGGAATGTGCAGTGCTTGAGCCCCTAAACCCGGTTTTAGTCGGGAATGTGCAGTGCGTGGATGGACGGGAAGGTCCCCAGGTGGACGCAAGGCTCGGTTTCAGTTCCCATCCCGGAATTGCCAGGCCGGGCCTGGCGGCTCCAACAAAAGCCGCTCTGCCCTCGCTAACTTTATTTGGCCTCCTCATTAGCATGTTGATCTAATTAGGGCGCTTTTACCCCGCGCACAAAGCCCGGGCGGGGGAAATTAAAGCCAAAACGCAGCGGATTTTTCTTTCAGCATCCCGGAAAAGAGCGAGGCGCTTCGGTGCGAGGCGCTTGGAGGGGAGAAGTTCCCAAATGAATAAAAGAGCATCCTTTTGTGCCCGCGCTCACACCTCCCCATCCCCTCGCCCTCTTTTCTTCTCCTCGCACCGAGCCGGCACCGGGGGGAAAACCTTTTAAAGTCAGAACTTGCGCCTGAACCCGGCTCCTCGCATAACTCGGGGCCCTTTTTAGCACTTAAAAAACACTCGCGGGTCACTGCAATCCTTCCCCCCCCAGCGCCTCCCCGCACCCCGCCTCGCCCCTCGCTCTTTTAAAGTCTTTGAGGAGAAGATTTTGACGCGTCCGTGTTGTTATCAGATTGATGGGCCGGGTTTGATTGAAGCCCCTTTGTCATGCAAATGTCAGGCCCGTGATGGATGAGCCCGGAGCCGGCCACAAACTTCGGGAGCCCCGCGCTCATTGGGCTGGGCCCGCTCCGCCCGCGGGGTCCCCCCCGGCTCGGCCGCGGTTCCGCGGGGTCCCCCCATGCCCGGCAGGAAGTTTCCCAGCTTTGACATACTACCCAAAGGTTGTAGGGCAGGCGGCATCGCCCCCAAAACGGGCTGACCCTCCTCCATCACTGGCAGATGGACAATACCGCCATGAACTCCTTCTTGGAGTTCGCAATTTGTAACCGCGGCACCGCCGCCTTCCAGCACCACCCCGAGCCGGCCTCGCCTTCCTTCCCGCCGTGCTCAGGTAGCCCCGCTCCGGGCGCCGATGGCCACTTCGGCCTGCCCGGCACCGCGCCCGCCCTCGGGCATCTCCCCCAGCACGGCTTCCACCCTCCCTCCTCTTCATCTTCCTCCCGCTTCGCCAGCCCGGGCTACCCAGCGCAGCCGGGCTACCAGCAGCTCTGCCTGGGCCAGCAGGACGCGGACGGGCTGTACCTGTACGGCTCGGGCTCGCTGGCCGAGGGCTACTGCGGGCCCGCGGGGCACTTCCAGCAGCCGCCCGCCTTCGGCCAGGAGCAGCCTGGCTACCTGCCCGGCCTCTACGGCGACCTCCCGGCGGAACCGGAGCCCCCGGGGCACCCCGAGCCGGGCGCCGGGCCCGGGGCGGCGCAGACCTTCGAGTGGATGAGGGTGAAGAGGAACCCCCCCAAAACAGGTGAGTTTGGGGTGCGGCCCCACAGCGGGGCCGGGGAGCGTTGAGTTCCCGAGGGTTTGGAGTCAGCTTCCAGAGGAGCGTGGGGTTGGGTTGGGTTTTGGGGTCTTTGGTTTGGGTTGGGTTGGGTTTTGGGGTGGTTTTTGGGTGTTTGGGTTGGGTTTGGTTGTGTTTTGGGGTCTTCGTTCTGGGATTTGGGTTTGGTTGGGTTTTGGGGTCCTTTTTTTGGATTTGGGTTTGTGGGTGGTTTTTTGGTGGTTGGGTTGGGTTGGGTTGGGTTTTGGGGTGGTTTTTTGGATTTGGGTTTGAGGGTGGTTTTTCTGGATTTGGGTTTTGGGGTGGTTTTTCTGGATTTGGGTTTGGGGGTGGTTTTTCGGATTTGGGTTTGGGGGTGGGTTTTTTTTGGTGGTTGGGTTGGGTTGGGTTTTGGAGTCTTTTTCTTAAACCCCACCCAGAGATTTTCCATCACATCCCATGGAGCCTCCCTGAGCTCGGCTTCCCGCAGGCCCAAGTCTGATTTAAGCCCGGCTCGGAGCAGGAAACGCTCGGCGCTTCCTCCTCCTTCCTCAGCCGTGCCTTCCATCCCCTCCTCTATTGTTCCACTTCCTTCCCCACCACCTTCCCTTAAACCCCGGCCTTCCTCCTCCTCCCCCGCCATCATCACCCTCTCCCTCCCCTTCCAGCCCTTCCCGCGGGGTCTGGGGATGGATCCCAGGGGAGAAACCCAGGGAATGGATCCCGGGGGAAAACCCAGGGAATGGATCCCGGGGGAAAACCCAGGGAACGGATCCCAGGAAAAGCTCAGCTGGGAGGATGCAGGGGATGGATCCCAGGGAATGGATCCCAGGGAAAGCCCAAGGAATGGATCCCAAGGGAAAAACCCAGGGAATGGATCCCAAGGGAAAAACCCAGGGGATGGATCCCGGTGGAAAAACCCAGCCGGGACGATGAGGGGATGGATGTCGGGATGGATCTCCGGATGGATCTCCAGGAAAAGCGGAGCCTGGAGAGGGATGCGAGCCGGGCCGAGGCCAAGCGGGGCCGGGAGGGAGCGCGGAGCTCGGGGCGCTGCAGGGGGAGGGAGAAGCGGAGACCCCTCAGGGAGGGGATCCCTCCGGCCCCTCCTGCCCTGGTGTTTTTTGGGTCTTTTCAGGCAAAACGTCGGAGCTGGGGCTCCTGGGGCAGCCCAACGCCATCCGCACCAACTTCAGCACCAAGCAGCTGACGGAGCTGGAGAAGGAATTCCACTTCAACAAGTACCTGACGCGGGCCCGCAGGGTGGAGATCGCCGCCACCCTGGAGCTCAACGAGACGCAGGTGAAGATCTGGTTCCAGAACCGGAGGATGAAGCAGAAGAAGAGGGAGAAGGAAGGGCTGGCCCCGGCCGCTGCCTGCAGGGCGGCCAAGGAAGCGGCCGAGGGCTCGGATCAGTCCTCACCTGAGGCCTCGCCCAGCTCCAGCTCCTCCTGAAAGCTCCCAAAAGCTCCCGGGGGTGTCCCCGAGGGGCTGCGAGCCCCCCCGCAGGACCCTCCGCGCTGTCCCCACGCGTGCGGCACCGCTCGCGTGTCTCTCTTTATTTATAGCCCCTCTGCAGGCGCTGGACTCCCAAGGAGCGGCCGGAGCAATTTCCGTGTCTCAGGGACTTCTCTGCCTTTTCCCTTCCCCCTTAGGAACTGCACTTTCAACTCCAGGAAAAACAAACAAAAAACAAACAAACAAAAAAACTTTAATTTTGTCCGCTCCCCTTTGGAAAAACGAGGGAAACGATTTTTTTTTTTCCTTCCCCCTGCCCGATGCGTTTTTCCTCCTCGTGAGATTGTAAAAAAAAAAAAAAAAAAAAGAAAAAAAACCTACGCGGCATTTTTCCCCTTCCTTTCCCTTTTATTTCCTGATTGTAGATCTTGCAACGAGACCCGAGGCGCCCAGGACGCTCGAGGCCTCTGCAAAGACCCAAACCCTCAGGAAAGAAAAAAATTGCAAAAAAAAAAAAAAAGGAGGAAAAGCGCAATTTTCCGCTCCCGTTTTGCACTATTTCTGCTTTACAGGGTTGTTTTTTTTTTTCCACGCGATTTTTGCTGCTGCCGGCGGAGGAGGGGAGGGGGTTTTGTTATCGAGGAGAGGAGCCCGGGCTGCCCTCGGGGCTGTCGCAGGAGGTGTGAGAGGCGATGGGGACGAGTTTTGGGAGCTCCCGGCAGCCTCAAAGCCCGCAGCGCGCTCCTCGCACCCTCCCGGGCTTATCGGAGCCAGATAAACCCGAGATTTAACCGCGGCCTAACGCCCTCCCTCCCTCGCGAGGAGATTCGGGACCGAAAACCTGCTGGGAAAAATGGGATTATCGGGAAAACCCGAGCGGTTCCTCCGTCCTGCTCCCCACGGAACTACCTCAGCCCAATAAAGTTGATTTTTTTGGGGTTTTTTTCCCCCCTCATTTCCCGTGCTTTCAGCCCAGTGGGAATCTCTGGGAATTGCGGGATGCGGGAGGAGGAGGAAGAAGGAAAATCTGCGGCTGTTCCAAGGATCCCAAACAAAGGGGTCGATCCCTTTTCCTGGAATCGGGCCCGGCTTCCCTCGTGGAATTCTGCGCTCATTTCCCGGCCTGATGAGAGCAGGAAATCATCCCCGGGGTGAAAATCCGGGAATTCGCAGCCCGCAGAACCCGGGGCGCGCTGGGGATGGGAGGAATTTCTGAATTTCTCAATTTCTCAATTTTTCTTCTCTGAATTTCGGATTTATTCCGAATTCACGTGCCTCAAACCCCAAAAAACCGAAGCGTCAAACGTGGTTTATTCCCTTCAGCTCCCCCAAGGCCGGCCCTAAAAGGGGATTTCGTCCAGAATAAATCAGATTTCGGGGTTTTACCTCCAGGGAGGGCCGGAGCGGGGCCGGAGGGGAGGGAGGAAGAGCGGCCCCGGTGCAGCTCTGACCTTTTTACCTCGAAACGCCTCTGGGATTTCTAAACAAGTCAACAGAGGGGCTGCCAGGAGGATCCATTGTTCGGCCTTGGGTAAATTTGCAAATCTGCTCGGCGGGGGCGGCCGGGGGACGCGGGATGAGGGATGAGGGATGAGGATGAGGAGGGAAGTACCTGCTGCGGCTTCTGCAGGGCCCCGGGCACTGCTCTGCCCCGCAGATAAAAATCTCTCCCCGCTCTAATACACTCCTTTCTCTCGGGAAAAAAGGGGGTTGGAGAGCCCAATTAGCTCCGAGATAAGAGGGGAAAAAAATCGAGGGGAAAAGGTGAAAAGGGGATTTTCTTCCAGCCGCGATTTGCAAAAGGTCAGGAGGAAAACACTAAAACAAACCCCCCCGCCCCAAAAAAGGCTCAGAAACCGCCCAGATTTGGGGGTCGGAGCATCGCTGGGCCATGGGGCAGGGAGTGGGAGCGGGGCCGGGATAGGACCGGGATTTGCTCCCGAGAAAAGATTTTAGAGAACCCAATTAACTCCGAGATAAGGGGGAAAAAACAGAGGGGAAGAGGCAAAAGGGGAATTTTCTTCCAGTCGCGATTTGTAAAAGGTCAGGAGGAAAACACCAAAACGAACCCAAAAACCGCGCGCAGGGACCCCTGTGCGGGATCCGCGATGGGGACCGGGCTAGGCCCGGGATTGGGAGCGGGCTAGGCCCGGGATTAGGCGCGGTGCCAGGTGAGGAGGGGGCAAGGCCGGGGTGAGCAGCAGGGCAGGGCTGCGGCGGGCACTACAAAGGCTCCAGGGTCTCATTTGAAACTCAAAGGGACCCTCCGGAAGATCCCCCGGAGCCGCCCGGACCCCCCAGCCCGGTGCCGACCCCCGGGGCCGCCCGGCCCGCGTCCCTCACAGCCAGCAGCGCTCCCAGCTCATCCCTTTTCCCCCGGAATTTCCCCCAAAATCGAGCAGCGCTCCCAGCTCATCCCTTTTCCCCCGGAATTTCCCCCAAAATCGAGCAGCGCTCCCAGCTCATCCCTTTTCCCCCGGAATTTCCCCCAAAATCGAGCAGCGCTCCCAGCTCAGCTCCTGTTCCCCGGAATTTCCCCCAAAATCGAGCAGCGCTCCCAGCTCTGCTCCTGTTCCCCGGAATTTCCCCCAAAATCGAGCAGCGCTCCCAGCTCAGCTCCTGTTCCCCGGAATTTCCCCCAAAATCGAGCAGCGCTCCCAGCTCAGCTCCTGTTCCCCGGAATTTCCCCCAAAATCGAGCAGCGCTCCCAGCTCAGCTCCTGTTCCCCGGAATTTCCCCCAAAATCGAGCAGCGCTCCCAGCTCAGCTCCTGTTCCCCGGAATTTCCCCCAAAATCGAGCAGCGCTCCCAGCTCAGCTCCTGTTCCCCGGAATTTCCCCCAAAATCGAGCAGCGCTCCCAGCTCAGCTCCTGTTCCCCGGAATTTCCCCCAAAATCGAGCAGCGCTCCCAGCTCAGCTCCTGTTCCCCGGAATTTCCCCCAAAATCGAGCAGCGCTCCCAGCTCAGCTCCTGTTCCCCGGAATTTCCCCCAAAATCGAGCAGCGCTCCCAGCTCAGCTCCTGTTCCCCGGAATTTCCCCCAAAATCGAGCAGCGCTCCCAGCTCAGCTCCTGTTCCCCGGAATTTCCCCCAAAATCGAGCAGCGCTCCCAGCTCAGCTCCTGTTCCCCGGAATTTCCCCCAAAATCGAGCAGC
>VYZP01039562.1:0-13177 GCA_013400635.1 Hypocryptadius cinnamomeus | reverse complement strand
AGAGGGTCCAAAGCCAACTACACTCCCACAGTGAAGGAAATCTTGGCCATCTATGAAGGAGTTCAAGCCACCTTGGAGGTGAATGGCATGGAAGCACAACTCCTCCTGGCACCCTGACTGCCAGTGCTGGGTTGGACGTTTAAAGGAAAGGTTCCCACTACCCACCACGCCTCTGACGCCACATGGNGTTCCCACTACCCACCACGCCTCTGACGCCACATGGAGCAAGTGGATTGCCCTCATCACACAGCGCGCCTGTATTGGAAAACTGAATCGCCCTGGGATTTTGGAGATAATTACAAACTGGCCAGAAGGTGAAAACTTTGGTCTCACTGATGAAGAGGAGCAAGAGCAAGTGACAAGGGCTGAAGAAGCTCCACCATACAACCATCTACCAGCAGAGGAAACACACTACACTCTTTTCACTGATGGTTCCTGTCGCATTGTAGGGATGAACCGGAAGTGGAAAGCAGCGTATGGAGCCCCACACAACAGGTTCCACAAGTGACTGAAGGAGCAGGTGGACCAAGTCAACTTGCTGAACTCAAAGCTGTTCAGCTGGCCCTGGACATTGCAGAAAGAGAGAAGTGGCCAAAGCTCTACCTTTATACTGATTTGTGGATGGTAGCCAATGCTCTGTGGGGCTGGCTGGAGAGGTGGAAAAAGGCTAATTGGCAGCGTAGAGGAAAGTCAGTCTGGGCTGCTGATGAATGGAAAGACATTGCCACTCAGTTGGAGAAGCAACTTGTGAAAGTCCACCATGTAGATGCCCATGTCCCTAAGAGTCGGGCTAATGAAGAACACCGAAACAACGAACAGGTAGATCAGGACACAAAAATAGAGGTGTTGAAGATAGACTTAGATTGGGAAAACAAGGGGGAGTTGTTCCTAGCTTAATGGCCCATGATGCCTCAGGCCATCAGGGCAGAGATGCCACCTATAAGTGGGCATGAGACCAAGGGGTAGATTTAACCATAGCCAGTATTTCTCAGGTTATCCATGACTGTGAGACAAGTGCTGAGATCAAGCAGGCCAAGCGGATGAAGCCCCTGTGGTATGGCAGGCGGTAGTCCAAATATAAATGTGGGGAGGCCTGGAAGATTGACTACATCACACTGCCCCAGACACGCCAAGGCAAGCACTATGTGCTGACCACGTTGTGGAAGCCACCACAGGATGGCTGGAGACCTACCCTATGCCTCACGCTGCTGCCTGGAACACCATCTTGGGCGTGCAAAAACAAGTCCTGTGGAGACATGGTACCCCTGAGGGAATTGAGTTGGACAATGGGACCCATTTCAAGAGTGGCCTTATCAACACCTGTGCCAGGGAACATGGTATTGAATGGATATATCATATCCCCTATCATGCACCAGCTGCTGGAAAAGTTGAATGGTCTATTTAAGACTGCTTAAGACTACCCTGAAAGCACTTGGTGGGGGAACTTTCAGAATTTGGGAAATAAACTTAGCAAAAGCCACCTGGATGGTCAACACCCAAGAGTCCATCAGTCAAGCTGGTCCTGCCTAGTCTGGACCCTTGCACACAGTGGATGGAGATAATGTCCCTGTGGTACATATGAAAGGTATTTTAGGAAAGACTGTTTGGATTAATCCCACCGCAGGCAGGGGCAAACCCATCCGTGGGATCGTTTTTGCTCAAGGACCTGGTTACACTTGGTGGGTAACTAGAAGGACAGGGAAACTCATTGTGTACCACAGGAAAACCTCATCTTAAGTGTGTGTAAGGTACCATCGTGATGCAGATGGAAATAGAATAAGGGGTGGAAAATGTCCTGGATTGCCAAGCAAATTGTATTCTATTTACCATCTGTATGGCAGTTATCTTCTGTTGAGTGGGCAATTTTCCTTATCTCTTCCACAACCACTCCTCCCTCTGGGGAGACATCTGCTGATAACAGGCTATTGAATGTCACTGCATGGCTGATAAGAGCCACAGCATCCCATTGGGAGATGCTCCACCCAGAGGGAAGAGCCAAGCATTATACCCAGATATAATCTGGAGATTCTGGAGTACCAGCACTGCTTCTCCACTGGTTTTCCCAGAGGAACAGCAGCTGCCTCTTCTTCCACTGGATCTTCAGAGGAAGACTACACCCTTTTCTACAAGATCCCTGCTCAAGCAGAACTGCACCTGACACTCCAGGAGGACTTCAGCCACAATTCCAATTGGATTGCTACCAACACCCTGACAAAGAGGGTGTCAGGTTGTATTTGACTCTGTCAGTGTTGTTTTAGTTTACTGCATTGTTTATTTTATCCTTTTATTTTCTTGCCTATTAAAGAACTGTTATTTCCTGCTTCCATATTTTTTGCCTGAGAGCCCCTTAATTAAAAATTCATAGCAATTCAGATAGGGAGGGGTTTACATTTTCTGTTTCAGGGGAGGTTCCTGCCTTCCTTAGCAGGCATCTGTCTTTCCAAACCAAGACAGTGGGAGGTTGCTGGCACATGGCACTGTGGGTCACTACACCGTGCCGCACACACAGTCAGGGGTCGAGAAGCCCAAGGGACATTTACCACTGAGAGACTCCCAGTATCCCAAAGCGGGGGAGCCAAGTTACCGCACCCTTGCTGACCTGCAAGAAGACGCTTCCATTGTGCTACTGGTATCGGTTAATATATCTACATATGATCCGATCAGCTTGTGGAAGCAGATAAAATTAACAGCCATCACGGATGTGGATCTTAACAGTGCAGAAAGGATTTCTGTGCCCATGCCTGCGTTATCATCGGGTGGCCAGGAGCCTGCGGGTGGGACATTCCTGGTCGGAGCATTCCTGGTGCTAAGAGGCGACAGGACCACATCTGACAGGTGTGTTCCCCTCAAATGGCAAGTCCTCTCAGGACTTCGCCAGCTAGCCACCAAACATGGACTGGGGTCTCTGGCAGTAGAAAGCATGCTACAGTTTTTAACTGCCAATGAGACAACACCTTTTGACGTCAAGCAGAGAGCGAAGCTGCTTTGTACCCAGCCCAGTATATCATGTTTGAGTCCACCTGGTGATAATATGCAGAGGACCAGGGGCTGAAGAATCAAGAGGTTTCGCAGCAAGATACACATTTTGGGGCGGGAGTTTCTCAACTTATGGGACTGCCCCCTGTTGACAATCCACAATTATGGGCACGTCTACATTCTTTAATATTGGTACAGGCAAAAGACTTTGGAATACAAGCCCTGCTGAAGGTTGCAGACAAGGCAACACCAACTCAGAGGTATTCCGTGAATAAACAGGGTTCTAAGGAACCATACATACAATTCATACAGAGTTAAGAGATGCCATGGAAAAGCAAATAATAAATAATGATGCAAGAAATCAGTTAATATTACAGTCAGCATGGGATAACGCAAATGAGGACTGCAAAAGAGCTATCAATTTGTTACCAAAAGAAAATCCATCCTTAAATGAGTTAACTGATGTGTGTGCTAAAGTTGGGACTGATTCATATAATATGGCTTTGTTAGCTGATTCTTTTGCAGCTGCTGTAGGGTTGTCACACTGATGCTATGGATGTGGGCAACAAGGCCACATAAGAGCAGATTGTCCCCGCAAGACCACCTTACTGGGGACACAGAGACACAGAACTGGGACTGCAATGGGAAATTGTAATAGGTGCCAGAAACCCGGTCATTTGGCCAACCTGTGTAGGTCCAAGTTTCACTTTAATGGACAGCCTCTCAGTGAGCAGGGAAACGGGAACAGGAGCACAACGGAGAAGCGCGCACTGACACAAGCATCATCCCATTCCCCAGTGCGAGCCTACGTGACCGACTCACCTGAAAAACAAGAGTCGGCAGGTATGGATGTTTCCACTGCCATGACAGTAATTACAAGTTCATTACAGGTACATAAAGTTCCTCTTGAGGCCTATGGATCTATAGGGAGAGGGTTAAGTGCTCTGTAGCTGAGGAGAACAAGTGCAACACTACAAGGCATTTTTGTTCACCCTGGTGTCACAGATGCTGATTACACAGGACAGATATGTGCTATGGTGTCAACACCTTCTCCTCCTGTGACTATGCCAGCAAAAACTCGTATCACCCAGCTTATACCTTTCAAGTCTTGTGTTCCCAAAACAGACCCAAGCACACAAGGAGATCAAGGATTTGGATCATCTGGAGAACCTCAGGTGTACCAGCCTCAGGTCATCTCTGATTGAAGACCAACTATGATTTGCACACTTACAATGTCCTGGGTAAGTCCATCTCACATAAAGGTCAGTGCTGTTATAAGTAAGGTGTGGAGGTTGGCTGAAGTAAATGAGGAGGAGTTGTTGAGTGTGGTGGGGGGAGGTTCTGTTGGGGTTGGCAGTTCTTTTGACATGTACTTTTGTTGTTCCAGTGTGGTTTTGAACCCTTTTCTGTTCTTCCTTCAAGACTCTGCCACCCTGTGTGGTGGCTGCTTGGGGCATGTGGGGGAGGGTGTGTGCTTGCCCCTTGTGGGACGCCGCAGGAAATGGGGGACACTTGTTGCTGGGAGGCCTGGCAGGGTAGCATTGCACCACCAACCAAGACGCGACAAGAGCTCCACCAATGAAAGGCATGGAAGGACATATAAGGACTGCTCATGAATATTAATGAGGCTGATGCACTCTTGGGCGTATAAAAGGTGGAGATGACATTTTGTAAGCCGAGCCTCTGGTGAGCAGGAGTCTCACTACGCTTCCAGCCCTGTCCTCTCCGTTGCACTGTAATTTTAAGGGGTTCTAATTAAATTTTATTTACTCATTCCTGCCAGGAGTTTGAGTCGTTTACAACAGTGCTATGGTAGATAGCAGAGCAGACGTTACTATAATTTCTGCAGACACATGGCCTCAATCATGGCCTACCACGGCCGTAGGATCTGTTGTTGCTGGCCTTGGAGGTATTACACAGAGTCATCTAAGCAGCAAACCTGTGTTGGTAAAAATTCTGATGGTCAAACAGCCACTATACGTCCCTATCTTACTGCTGCCCCACTTAACTTATGGGGAAGAGATATCTTATCAGCATGGGGAGTCAGGATGGGAACGGATTTTTATCTGGGACTACTGTATTAAATGGTGTACAACAACCTACCTTAGCCTTGAAATGGCTCACTGAACAGCCTGTGAGGGTTCAACAGTGGCCCCTTGAAAATTAAATCTAAATGCCTATAAATCCCTAGTACAGGAACAACTGGCTCAAGGTCACAACGAGCTTTCAACAAGCCTGTGGAACACACCTGTGTTCATAATCAGAAAGAAATAAGGTAAATGGAGGTTACACCATGACTTAAAAAAGATTAATACTGTCATGGAGAGTATGGGTGCTTTACAGTCTGGAATGCCATCACCTACTATGATACCTTCCAACTGGGACATATTGTTGATTTAAAGGATTGTTTTTTCACTGTTCCCTTACACCCAGGTGACACCCCAAAGTTTGCCTTTAGTGCCTTCCATCAATCATGCAGTACCAGTTGAATGACACCAATGGAAAGTGCTGCCACAAGAAATGAAAAATAGCCCCAAAATTTGCCAGTGGTATGTTGTACAGGCATTCTCAATGTAAGTAAGAGAACAATTTCCAGAGGCATGCTGTTATCACTATATGGATGACATCTTAATAGCAACACCAACCAAAGAAAACCTTTTACAAATTTGGCCAGAATTGATGCAAGAATTTGGCTTACAAATTGCACCAGAAAAGGTACAACAACAACCGCCCAGGAAATACCTGGGAGTTAAAATATTAGATCAGACCATACAACTGCAAACAATTCAAATCTCAGCCAAATTCAGACTTTAAATGATGCACAGAATCTTTTGGGTATCATTAATTGGGTAATACCTTATTTAGGATTAACCACCTGTAGTGGTTTTTGGTTCACTAATATCAGATTTCCTTAATTTTGAGATTTCTTAACTAATTCACTGATGAGTGTGGTAGGCTTCAGTGCTGGCTAATCACTAAGGCACTCACTTCTTGCTGTGAGATAGGATTAGGAGAAAGGCAAAGCATGCTCAAAACTTTAAAAAGGGTATAAAGAAAATTTTATGAAAAGTAACTAAAAGGAAAAAAAGTAGTAAGAATCAAAATAAACCCTTTATTTATAAGAACACTTCTCCTCCCCTCACAACTTTTTTTCCCTACTGACAATGTCAAGAAACTAAACTTAAGACTTCTAGTCTGTTTACTACTTCTAAAATAGTCTTTCTTATATTTACTTAGCGAGAGAAGTCTCTCTTGTTAAGGTTATGGAGACTTCTCTACAAGAGGAAAAAACAGTTATTTTGTGGTTCTTAATTTTGTTACGAATAATAGTCGCCTGGGGAACCTTGCTATCGTGAAGTCTTTCTCATTGTTACAAGCCTTCTTACAGCTTGTTGATGGGCTATGTTGACTTATGGGGTATTGTTTTAAAGATGAGCTGTTCAAAGGTAAAAGTTCTCATTATCTATCTTTAAAATAATCTTTATTCTTTGGAATAAAAATTTTCTTCTTCTTTTTTGGAAACACAGGATTACTCTTCCCTCTTTCTTTGTTCAAACTTCTCATGGGATTATAACTATTTTAACATCTGTTTATCTTAGTATGGAGGCTTTTGCTCAATATTAATTTGAACACTTTATCTCTTTATAGTTTTATATGTTATAGGAAAAAAGAGTTTTTTCTTTATAGTTTACAAGAAGATTTCAGCTCTAAAAACATCTCTTTACTTTTCTCATTTGAGACCAAACTTCTTCTTTACTGACTTTGATGTCTCTATGTTGTTTCTTTACATGCTTGCATCTTGTTCTTTTTTTCTCTTGAGGGAGAGGATTCAAGCACTGAAAGAGTTAATATCATACCTGGGGCTTACCTGACCCGCTGGTTAACTTGTGTCGGGAGCCGTGGCTGGGACCGTGTTCGGACTGGCCTCATGGTTGGTGTTTGCTTTCCTCTGTGTTAATTCCAGTTGCGGGGACACTCTGCAGGGGCCTCTAGTCTGCACCAGGCCCCAGCTGCACTGGGTGGAGGGAACCTGACAGCAAGATCTCCACAGCCATGGCCAGCCCTGCTCCGGCCAGGGCTCCGCAGCCTCCCCCGCCTTCGTGCCCGGCCGGAACGGAGCCCGGTGAGGGGCCGGTGGGTGGCCGGGGAGGGGGGCCCGGCCTGCGGCAAGGCCCGAGACGGGGCCTGGGCCCGCCACCTCCTCCCCGAAAAGAAAGTTCCTGGGTTTTTTTCGCCTTTAACATGTGTATTTCACAGAGGAGTGTCTAGCTTCTCCGTAGTTCAACAGACTTAGTTACACAAAAAGCTTTGTATCACTTCCCTGAATTTCCTCCCATTCCAAACCATGACGCCACCCCGCAATTGGCACCTTCATTAACATCCCTAAAGGTGACCCTGAGTTAACCTCGTCAAGGAAATTAACACCAGAGGCAAAACCCACACTTCAAGTAGTAGAGGGGGCCATAACAAACAGACAAGTGTATCGGATTATGTCCAAAGGTTTGTGTTACAGTATTTGTTTTTGTTGACCTACATCCCACGGGTATCATTGGTCAACGGGACACTCAGTGGTCCAACCCACTAAACATTCTGGAATGCGTTTTTTCCCCTCACCAACCTAAAAAGACAGCACCTTCCATATCTGAATTAATTGCACAATTAATTATCAAATGTCACCAAAGATGCTTACAATTAAATGGCAAAGATCCTGCAAAAATCATTGTACCTGTTCCACAGGAATATTTTGAATGGTGCTTTGCAAACAGCACAACACTACAAACTGCTTTACAAAATCATACAGGACCAAAGCACCTACCACCTACCTAGTCATAAACTGCTGCAATTAAGTGGGACCACTGCATTGTCGCTGAGACCACTGAACTGTTGCATACCCCTGAAAGGTCTTACTGTCTTTACTGATGGATCTGGGAAAGCGGGGAAAGCCATTATGACCTGGAAGTGACACTGGGTGGCAAACACTTGAAGGTCACAATAACGGATCACCTTAATTACTGGAGTTACATGCTGTAACTATGGCTTTCCAACAATTTCCTCACACTCCCTTAAATACTGTGTCTGATTCTGCCTATGTTGCAGATACTACACAAAGATTGGACCAAGCATTACTGAAAGAAATGGACAATGCCACATATTTGAACTGTTAAAAGGTTCATGGCATACAATCAAAGCCAGAACATGTCCTTATTATATTCTATACATTTGGAGTCATACCAATTTGCCAGGTTTTATAGCAGAGGGTAATTGGCTGAATGGTTAGTTAGCCCTGCCTGGACAGCACGACAACCAGACCTGCTGACACAGGCAAGAGGATCTCATGCCTTTTTTCATCAAGGTGTTAGAGCATTACAAAGGCAATTATTACTGACAAACACAGAAGCATGCAACATCATCACCTCTTGTGCTGACTGTCAAGGCCATACTACACCATTGCAGATGGGGGTAAACCCCCGTGGTCTGCAAACCTTACAAGTCTGGCAGACAGAAGTTGTTGCAGTTTCGGGGACAAGCAAGCGACAAAAATACACCGATATCATGCAGCAACAGCCAACGTTTATCGATGGGCACCCCCTTTTATAAGGGCTTCAAATTTCCCACACTTACCCATATGATTGGTTAAAGCTCCTAACTCTGCCCAGCTCACTGGGCAATGATAGGGATTGGCTGAGGTCCCCTGTTTGAACTTGAATCTGACCTATCATTATCATGTCTGGGGACTTGTTTGCTCTAATGAGCTAGGCTGGTCGAGTTGGTGTCTGTTAGGGTTAATTTTATCTGTGCAGGTATAGACAAGCTATAGCTGTCACAAGATTTGGACGGAATTTGGACACTTAAAGTATATGTGTGGATGTGGAATCCTCCCCCTCAGGGGAATCCCCAGGGCCTTGCCTTGGAAGAATATATCATAGATGAGTTTTCCCCACCTAGGCTGACAGAGAGGACTTAACCCATGGTGCTCTGCAGCACTACTGCCAATCTACATTAAATAGTCTCCCCCACTGGCTGGTTGACACTGCCCACCCCAGTTACTCATCCCCCCTACAGGTTGCTGCCCTTTGCTCTGCCCTTTGCCCACCCCTGTGCCCTCAGGTCACTGACCCCATACTTAAGTCATGCAGACCATATGGTTTGGTCTTTTGTCTCTGATCCCTTTGACGTGGTGGATGGAATAAGCCCTCGCTGGAATATACTATGCAAAGACCCTTCCTGTCTTTCCTCTGCTGAGCTATCTGTGGCGTGTGCGTGTGCAGGGACTTGAAACGGTGTTCTCGTGGCCTTCCTCTGAGCGGCTTCTGAAGGAGATGCTTCAAAGAAGGCTGCACCATTTCTACCACCCTGCCATGCTGCAACAATGGACACCTTTTCATCGGTCATATGGGCCTCAGTCCACACAGGTGAAAGAAGCCGTGATGTCATCACACATTGGCAATTAGCCTTTGCTGCTCTAGGCATTCCCCATACAATAAAGACTGATAATGGTCCAGCATACATTTCACAGAGCACTCGGCACTTTTTACAACTCTGGGGTGTGTTTCACCATGCTGGTATTCCTCATTCCCCTATGGGACAGGTGATCATCAAGCGTGCCCATGGCATGTTAAAGCGTGTGCTTGAAAAACTAAAGGAGGGAATGTGTGGTGAAACCCCACAAAGTAGGGTAACCAAGGCACTATACAATTTAAACCATTTAAGAGTGCTTGCAAATTCTCAGAATCCTGTAATTTTAAATAATTTTCTATCGTTGCAACCTTCAAGTGATGTTCAGTCACCCAAGCCTAAGGTATTGGTAAAGGACCTCCTCACCAATAAATGAGAAGGTCCCTGGGACCTTGTTACTTGGGGGCCTGGGTATGCCTGCATTCCCATGGATGTTGGCATCTGATGGGTACCTGCTTGGTGTGTGTGTCCTGTTCCACGCACTGCTCAGGATCACATCCAACAACATCTACCTGACAGCCCCGCAGCAGATGTTGTGGAGCAGTAATCAGAAAAACACACCGTAGTATGAAGATATGGGACCTGTGGAATGACAGTCTACCCCTATCTGTAACTTCATTTAGTTTCAAGAGACAAGACACTTTGGGGACAGGACTAAGCACATGAATGTGTACCTTTTAGTGGAAACAAAACAGCAAAGTGTTAACCCACGATAACTTTTAAGGTTTAACAGTTTGCAAGTAAGGTAGGTGTTTGTTATAATTGAGTTACAGATGTGAATAATGTGTGGCATACCACTCTGCAAAACTGTGCCTGATGGCTCCTGGACTGTGGCATCATGATAGTTCCATACACTATGCTGTGTTTGTCATCCTGTCTGCAATGCACCTGCAGAGAATGACAGACACTGCCTTTGTATTTAAAAACAAAAGGGGGGAACTGTGATGGCTAACAGCTGGCCTGGAGGCCTCACAGTTATAAGTAATCCTAATTATAATTTTATTATAATATATATAATTTTAAAATAATTTTTATATTTATACAAATTATTATATATATATATTATAATTTTTTGTAACTGAAATGTAACTAATTATATAACTACCTTAATTATATAACTCGACCAGCCTGGGCCTTTGGGAACAGGTCTAAACCGCTGGGGACACGGGCAGCCATTGGCCATTTAGCCAGGTGGCAACTAATTCAGCCAATCAGGATTTACCGTGCAAACTTGCAGAACTATATAAGAAGCACGGCACTCAATAAAAGTTGGCTGTTGCCACATGAACACTGAGTGTCCTGCCGTTGCTTCTGTCTCAACTGCAATACCCATCCATGGCCATGTCCCCAGTGTCCATGTCTCCCCATGGCCCCACCCATGTCATTGACCCCCATATGTCCCCATCCATGCCTTAGTTCAATGCCTTTATTTTTACTCCAGTTTCAGGGCTTTCAAAGGGATGAACAGAAACTTTTCATTTCAAGGCCAAAACAAAAGGATTTATGTGTCCCTGCCAGCAGAGCATCCACATATTTGGGCGGGTGGGAAGAACCTTTATTGGAGGGGTTTCCACCCTACTGTATCCAAAATCAGGGGTTTTGCCTCAGTCTGTCCCCATTGGGCTGTGGAAGATGCCCGTGGGCCAGAGAGAATGGATTTATGTTGGAGAAGACCTCCAAGACTATCCAGTATTGCTTAATGCCACCAGATAACGCAAAAGGTGAGATTTTTCTGGGGTCAGATGATGACAAATCTGCTCTCCACAGTGGATTTCTCATGTTGGGCTGTGGATGTGTCCAGGTGCCCACGGGGAGCCAGGAGGATGTGGAGCCCCTCAGGCAGGTGTCTTCCCAACATGGATCGCCAGGGCTCTGCCCACTGAGGGCCACTGGGGATCATCCAGCGTGGATCAGTGTGGATCCCCCCATGGGGGATGGAGCTGGACCAGCACACAAACCTCTTCCTGCACCTGGGGCACTCACAGGGCTTCACTTAGTGATGCCTCCATCGGTGTCTCATCAAGTTAGAGCTCTGTGAGAAGCTCTTCCCACACTTGCGACACTCATAGGACCTCTCCCCGGTGTGGATGCACAGATGGGTGACGAGGTCAGAGTTTTTCCTGAAGCCCTTCCCACAGCTGGGGCAGCGGAAAGGCCTCTCTTCCATGTGAATCCGCTCATGTAGGAGGAGATGGGAGATGGTCTTAAGCCTCTTCCTGCATTTATCACACTCATAGGGCCTCTCTCCAGTGTGGCTCCTCAGGTGGACAATCAGGTCAGAGCTCGTCCTGAAGCTCTTCCTACCCTCCCCACACTCACACGGCCGTTCACCCGTGTGGATTCTCCAATGGCAAACAGGTAGGATCACTTACAGAATCTCTTCGCACATTTCGAGCACTTGTGGGGTTTCTCCCCATCCTGAAGCTGCTCATGGATCCCCAGCTCCAAGCTGCGGCCGCCTCCTTGGCCCAGGGTGGGTCTTTCCTCCTCAGATCCTCCTGATCTGTATTTGCAACCCCTTTTCATGTGGGATCTCCAGGGCTTTTCCTCCCCATTGGATTGCTGCGCTGTGGAGCCACTCAAAATGGTCTCTTCCACGAGGTTCTGCTGTAGGGAATTGTCCTCCCTGGTCTCCAGCCTCAGCTCCTTGTCTGGGGGAAGAAGGAAAAGGAGAGGATGGCATTTGCTTCCGTGCCAGAGGCAAGGAGAAAGAGATTTCTCCAATCCACCCTCAGCAGGACAGTGTTGGCAGCAGGGTTATTCTGCAGCTGGGGGCCATGCTGGGGTGGGAGATGGAGCAGGAGAGAGGGGGAAAGGGGCACTGACTTCCTTCTCATCTGCCTTGTGCCCTGGGGTCTCTTCCTTGCACTCTCCTCTTCCTCCATCTGGCCAAGATTTGGGAATGGGAAATCCTGGTTTGGAGGAAAACAAAGGCTGAGTGCGTTGGCTTTGATGGTCCCGCTGCCCAAGTGCACCTGGAGAAGGCAGCGCCCCTTTCAGCTTCAGGGGGCCCGGAGCCCGCTTATCCCCAGCCTCTCCCACCCTTCCAGGCTGCCGGGGGTCCCCTAGCTCCGGGCTCGCCCCTCTGCATTCTCCCCACTCTGGGGCTCTCCCGGGGATCCCCAGTCCCGACATCACCTTCTGCCTGCCGGTACCGGGCGATCGCCACCTGGGACCCCCCAGGATTCCTCCAGGGGCATTTCTGACTCAGCTTTGGGGTTCTCCAATAGCCAAACATCCCCTGCCCTGCCAAAAAACCCCCCGGAGACCCCCGGATGGATTTAGGGCGGGCTCCCTCTCCCCTCTCACCTGCGGGTTCCGAGCTCGGGGGCGATGCTACCGGAACGGAGCTGGGGAGTGGGGCTGTGGCCTGAGCGGGCGAGGGAGCCGCGTGGGGCTGCTGCTGTTAGTGCTCTTCCTCCCGCTGCTCTTCTTCCAGCTCCTCCCTTGCCTGTTGCTTTTCCTTCTCCTCCGTCCCTCGTCTTCCTCCCGCTCCTCCTCCCTCTGCTTCCGGTCCGGCCGGGCTGGTACCGGCACCCAAATACGGCCGTGCTTTGGTCTGAGTGGGTTTCAGAGCAGCCCTGCTCCACGCGGCACTGGGAATGATATGGGGAGCACTGGGAACAACAGGGAGAGTACCGGGACAGGGATCCTGACAGCATCGGGAAGGAACTGGGGGCGCTTTCCCTTCCTAGCTCTGCCAGTAAGAGCGAAACTGGGAGGGAACTGGGAGCGCTTTCCCTGC
>VYZP01039561.1:689-15146 GCA_013400635.1 Hypocryptadius cinnamomeus | reverse complement strand
TAGTACTTTTGTCAAACCTGAGCATTTTGGGGAGCTCTGAGGTGGCAGAAGAACACATCCCAATGTATTTACAGTAGAGGGAGCTGATGTTCAATGTGCTTGCCTGTAAGTTTTGATTGCTGTGCCAGTCTTTGTACAGAATATGCCATTACCAGTGTGTGTGTGTAAGCACTGCTGAAGAATCAACTTCTCTCAGGAGTTTGAGAGGACTTCATCCCTTGCCCACTGGCTGCAGTCTCACAGAGCTCTCTGTCAGGGTCAGTGGCCTCAGAGAGCACTTGTTAGAAGGAGACACCTTCCAGGGCCCTTGGGCATTTTTCCCATGCATCAGGTTTGAAATGAGGGAGAGAGTGGCAGGAGGGTTGGTATAACATTGCAGATGTGGAGCCTCTGTGCATCTCCTCCCTCATCTACCGAAGTCTAATGTTTCCATCTTTCCAAATATCATAACTCCCTATTACACCATGAACAATGTCTCTATTGTGCTCTTAGCTTTGCTCTGCTTCCTGAATATGGTCTGTTTTCTGCCTGACACATCCATGAATAAGTGCTCAAGAAATTCCTTTTTGTACAGCTGCCTTTTTAGAAGCCAGAGGTGTCTCATTTGTTGGTATTGCCTGACTGGATTATGCAAGTTATTCAAAGTTAATGGATCAAAGTTAGTTAAAATAGAGACAAAGGAAGTGTGAAACCACTAAATACATATGTATTAAAAATATGCATTATGTAAAATGAATGTAATATTCTTTTAGTGCAGGCTAAGGTATGAAGGATTAGGGTTCCAACTAACTTGAGCTCCTGCTCCTGGCTTTGCTGTAGCTCCTTGGTTAAAAGTTGTCCTCTTGAGGCAGCTTTCCAGAGAGCA
This sequence comes from Hypocryptadius cinnamomeus, assembly GCA_013400635.1. Taxonomy (NCBI): domain Eukaryota; kingdom Metazoa; phylum Chordata; class Aves; order Passeriformes; family Zosteropidae; genus Hypocryptadius; species Hypocryptadius cinnamomeus. Next base: position 14,281 of record VYZP01039561.1, on the reverse strand, counting down.
GTGGTTCAACTAAGGTAACCACAAAAGAATGAGTTAGGGGAGGGACATCATCTCAAGACAAAAGTAGGATGTAGACTTATGAAAAAGAGGACTCAGTGTACTGCAGACCCATCTAACTTGCATGACCAGAAGGATCCTCAGGCAAGTTACTTACTTGCCTTCTTCACACCTAGAGCCACATTTCTCAATCTGTTTGTGGAAAAAAACCTCTAAGCACATCATGTGCTGTAGTATGTTGTTTGACCAGGCAACTTGGGTTATATTATTGGTGACTTAGTTTAGCCATGAGCAACACAGCTGCTGACCTAATCACTCTACAAAGTGGTACATTTTGAGAGTACCAAGTTTATCTTTGGCACCAACTTTAGAGGGAAAGAAATAAAGACAGATTATGAAGAACCAGCAAGAAGAAATTTAATATGTTAAGAAAATAAAGGCTATGACTAAGGGATGAAAAGAGCTTTTTAATCTGAGAAAAAAGAGATTAAGATGGGGCATCTTTGCCTAATTTTTTTTTCTATAGATAACCTGACAGTTGTTTGTTGGCTATGTAGCCAGTGTTGGGGCAAAAAGAAGGATACGGGTCTCATACCGAGTGAGAAAGATTTAGAAAAGAAATCCAGGAAAACTTTTTGCTCTATACAAATAATGAAACCTTGAAATCCTTGTAACTTGTAAAAGTGGTTTTTTTTTAAAGAAAACATTAGACAACTGTTTGTCAAGGCAAACATTACGTGTGTCTACCCTTAGTGACATGGGTTGGACCAAATAATCTCCTGACACATCTTCCAGCCCTGTATTTCTGTGCAGGTGCTTTGAAATGTATTTAAGAAAAGTACTCTCTCCAAACTAGGTCGTGGTATTCATTATAATAAAGGAAAACTCGTATCTCCAAAATTTGCTCTTTCTGCCAGTTCTGTGGTCAGCTTTCCTCCTCAGGCCTTGGCACTAGGAATTATCATAGCAGGCTGAAATGTTCATTAGCTGTTTAGTCAGAGGAGTGTTTGATTAGAAGCATCATGAAAGGAAACAAGAAGACTTTTATGAAGACACTTACACAATTTTCAATATTTCCTGAACACAAACAATTTTGCTAATAAAGTCTTTCTAAGAGTGATTGACTTTTGCACTGTATGCTGTGGTCTGCATTATTGGTTAATACCTTCATGTTGAACAGTGTACTGATGTTAGCTGATCACAGAGGTAGGATGCATTTGATGCTTTTTCAACAGCTTTTTATCAGTTTTCCCTTGTCTAGAGTTAAAAATGATTGTAGGCTGAGGAAGATCTCTCATGTTCTCTAAGTGTAGCCTGGCTCTGTGGGAAGATGTGATATATATGCAATCTGTACCTGAAGAAAACCCACTGCACAACATAAGTGTCTGTGTTTGTGGATGCCTTTCACATACATGAAGAACACAACACTGGCATTGCAAAACATAGATAAGCCAAAGCAGCAGCCCTCCTTGTTCAGATCCCCTGTATCTGACAGCTTACTGCTCAGTTCTGCTTTACGAATGAACAGAAGTTCCCTTGCAACTGTGCAAATCTGTCACTTTATGCTCAGATATTTGGAACTTGCAGTACATCTGGGAAGTGAAAAAAATGCTGGGAAGTGTTTCAGATCTTGCAGTTGAGCACTTCAAACAGATGGCTTTTTTCCAGAGAGAGCTCTTCCAGCTTTTAAAATTACTCCTCATAAAATTTGACCTAGCTATTTAGGGGTATTAGTAAGAGTGGTGGGGAGGAGTGGCATTAAACTTGTAGAAAATAGTGTAGGATACCTTGAGCAGTAAAATCCTTTGATCTTCTTGCAGTCTCTAATTTCCTGATTGTGGCTGAATGTAGAAATGATGGACAAAGTTTCTTTATTCTCATTCAGATGATAAAGGAATTTTGGTGGGTTGGTTTTTGTTGGGTTTTTTTTCCACTGAAATGAGACTTTGTTGATTTGAATTTGGGTTGAAAATACCAGAGCATTGATCCTGTAAGTTGTACTTTATGAACGAGTCATGAGTCTGTTTTATACTATCTGCTTGGCAGACTAGTGCAGAAGCACAATATGAAAAATATGATCTAAACCAAGCATTTAATTAAGCAAGACATTTGTTATTGGCTTTTCAGTATGGACCATTAACCTTCATGGACACTACTTTTCCTGCAATGAAGTTACTATTTTAACACCATTCATTATTTTATGCAGTAAAATATATAACAACATAAATTTTATGGTAAGTACTATAAGGACTTTGGAAGGGGACTCTTGAGAGAAGTGCTGTGTCAATAATGATTTGTTCATCACAGTAGTAATAATAGAAACACATTGTTCATCACCATCCAGACTTTATCTTCCTATTTAGAATCATCTACAGAGAATAATATTGGGTAGGTATTTGTGCACGGAACCTCCATGTGATGATGCCTTCTTGGTAGTGTGAAGATACTAGAGGCAAAGACACAAAACCTATTTCAAGGTGCCTAGAATGGCCAATAGAGAAGAATTCCCTTCAATTATCCAAATGAATTGGCAGATACATTTTGAAGCTCCTAGATATATGACATAGATTTAAACATATTTTTAAATAATTTATTTTGTATTTTTGTGATGGTCTTAAGAAAATCCTGCTGATGCAAATTAATAATAAGATTCCTAGCAAATGTATTTTATCACTGTTATTGCAGATGTACAGGTATTTTTTCATGGTATTTTTGAGTAAACTTAATATTCGTAAAAAGAAGTAGAAATAGTTCTGACATATATGCCTTCTGTTTACCTGCATTTTATGCAGCAGGGCGGGTTACACCTTTCAATGAAGTGAGTTTGTTTTCATTACTTCAGTGATGTGATTGATGGGAATTGCATGGCCTTGACAATTTTTTGCCCTCTTCCCATCTGATTCAGAGCTACTGTTCGAAAATTCTGTCAATAGCTCCAACAGTTTGGTGCTCAAAACTATATGGAGGACACAGCAGTGCTGGAGCATTTTTATGATTATTGAGCTGTTCACCTTTGAGGGAAATGTTTCAATGCTGCTGCAGTTCTTATGGCCAGGTGGCAGATATATCACATAGGCATGGCTAGTGATTTAATAGACCAGGTAATTTCAATAGGTACGTTTCCAGTAACTGACAATGAATGAAGAAGCTATTCATTTAATTACATTTCTCTACAAAATGCAAAAGTCACATGGTGAAAATGTTTTTAACTTCTGATTATGGTTGTCATTCCTGTAGCAGTCTTCTCTTCTAAGGTTTGCTTAAAGAAACTGATAACATTGGAGTTGGATGTGACTCACTCCTTGTTATGTTCCACTTGCTGACGAGGGTGTATGTATTGTCACATCTTCCCATATGTTTGCCATCAATTCCCCACCATGAGCTCCAACAGGCTGCAGCCCCACTGTCTTTCTTAAACTCCCTTTATTTTGTATTGAGCCACACAAGATAGAGAATATACCACTGTTGTCTGGAGGGCTTTTTTCCTTCCTAATTAAATTTCAAACTCTATTTTTAGCATTTGCGTTCAGTTTTGTCACACTTGCAAATCATGCCAACTGCCCCAGTGAGCTGCAGCCTCCTGGCAGCTGAGGTATCCATGTTTGGTCATGCACCCTAAAGTTTTTGGCAACAACATTTTTCACATCCTAAAGGAGGATATTCAACTGTCATTTGTGCCAGAGAGGGTCTCACTGTGTGCTTGATAATTAGAACCTGGCAAGTGTTAATGCATGGTGTTTGTAGGAATGCAGGGAGCCTCAGAGGCCCAGGCAAGGATGGCTTCCCTGTCAAATTGTAATGCATGTAAGAAAATGTTTGGCAGATAGTGACTAACCTCCAAACAGCACCGGGCTGCATCAAAGTACTTGCTGCTGAAACAGAAAAGCACACGCAAACCAGAGGGTCTCCCTGGGCTGAATATGGCAAGGATTTATCTTCTGCTGAGGGTCTCTCCCCAGGCATTGTGTGTAGTGAGGAGGCTGCTGGCTCTTCAAAGGAAAGCACCAAAATTAATAGTAACAGCAGCCAGAGAAGCAGATTCTCTTACAAAACAGCAATCTTTTCTCTTCTGTCCCCCAGGAGGTCATGGAGTGGCTACAAGTGCTTAGCCTTAATCAGAAAGACTCTTTTGGTATCCTCACTGGAAGTAAATGCACCTGTAGTGTTAGCAGGTGGATGGGGATTGCAAAAGGAAAATTCAGGTTTAGTGTCAGAGCAGTTCTGGAGTGAGAGACTAATTTCCACTGGGCTGGTGTCTGTTGAGTCAAATAAAGTTGTTCTGAGTTCTCCCTGCTGTCTGTGAAATCACAATTTCTTGTAAATGTTTTTACTAATCAGTTTGGCAGAATCCTAAGATTTCCTGTGTCTTTCTTTCATGCTCGGGATACTCAGGTCACGACCTGCTTGTTAAAAAGAATGGAAATTGGAATTTTCAGGAATAGATGTTTTGCTTAGTGAGTAAAAAACCTATTATGATTTCTATTTCATTTATCTGCTATGACCTTTTCCTCTGATATGGTACTATGGCTGAATCCCAGAAATCAAATTTCTGAAGGGTGAGTTTCATCTTTAGGTAGAAAATTATTTTGAGGCCCTTTTGCAGTTTCTCACGTGTACTGTTTTTGCCACTGCAACCTCATAATTTATTTACATAAGGCGTGTAAGTCTCTTCTTCATGACTGATTTTAACACCAGAGACAGAAAATTAGCAATATGCTAAGCCTTAGCAACCCAGTGGTACTGTGTACCATTTTCCTTCGTTTTGGAAACCTTTAATATTGGTGGATGTATTAAAATCTTCCTTAATAGAGGCAAGTTACTCTCAATGGATTAAAAATCTTCCTAAATAGAGGCAAATGACTCTCAAAGGTTGAGTTAATAGTGCACTCAAAAAGTTGGTGTAAAATCAACAGGAAAATTTCTGTGGGGTGAGGATATCCCTCCCTATTTTTCAGTCTCTTGGCTTTTGTGTCGGGTATCTGTTATGCAATGTTTTGGCCATGGGACTCATCCACTGTTAATATTTCTGTGGTGGGAAGCCTGCCAGTGTAAGTCAGCTGCAGATCTGCTGCAGTGTGTACCTGGTATAATCAAAATTACCAGGATGAAAAACTGAGCATGGGAAGCTTGTGATTCTGTTGACCCTTTCATAAATGCAATATATAGCATCCCTGAGAAATCATGAGAAGTAATCAGAGGAATGTGTTACAAATCTGGTATTTAAGTTCAGACCATCATTTGACTGTGTGTTATGCTGGTTTAGCTTGAAGACCCTGGTATTAACAACAGACTGTTTTAAAACCTTAGAGATTTTTCACTGACTTTTCAGTGAAATCCAGAAAATTTGTCGGAAAGTAAATTAAATATAAATAATTAGAATAAAAAAATGGATCAGTCTTGTGACATAGCAGAATGTTTTCATTCTTAGTTACTATTTCCATTGCATTTTTCACAGAATAAAAGAATATTTAGGGTTAGAAGGGACCTCTGGAGATCATCAAGTCTTCCCTGAAATATACTTGGAGGTAAAACTGAGAATATATATTTTTTGTTAAGTAAATGTGTCTGGAGAAAATGTGTTTTGATGTTGGGTTTTCCTGATATTTTGAAATGACAAGAGCATATAAATACTGTTTTTAATCAGTTGAAATCACTGAATTAACTAGGTTGGAGATCTTTGAGATCATTGAGTCTAACCTATGACCTAACACCACTTTGTCAGCTAGACCATGGCACTCAGTGCCTCATCCAGTCCTTTCTAAAACACCTCCAGGGACAGTGACTCCACCACCTTCCTGGGCAGCCCACTCCAATGCCCAATCACTCCCTGTGAGGAACTTCTTCCAACCTAAAGCTCCCCTGGCCCAGCTTAAGACTGTGTCCTCTTGTCCTGTCTCTGGTTCCCTGGGAGAAGAGGCCAACCCCCACCCGGCCACAGCCTGCTTTCAGGCTTTCAGGTAGAGTGATAAGGTCTCCCCTGAGCCTCCTGTTCTCCAGGCTAAACAACCCCAGCTCCCTCAGCTGCTCCTCACAGGACTTGTGTTCCAGACCCTTCACCAGCCTTGTTGCCCTTCTCTGGACACATTTCAACATCTCAACATCCTTCCTAAACTGGGGGGCCCAGAGCTGGACACAGCACTCAAGGTGTGGCCTCATCAGTGCTGAGTGAAAGGAATCACTGCCCTGGTCCTGCTGGCCACACTATGGCTGATCCAGGCCAGAATGCCGTTGGCCTTCTTGGCCACCTGGGCACACATTGGCTCATGTTCCACCTGCTGTCAATGAGATGATGTGCAATGAAATATTCTTAAGTGAGTTAAGTGCAAAATGTTCCCCTGAGATAAGACACTGGAGAAATAAGCTTGTAGGGTCTGACTTAGGCACAGGACAATGTGTATTGCAGTGTTTGTGGGGTACCACTTAAAATACACTTCACAAAAGAAAACTTACGAATTCAGTGGGAGACATCTCATGTAACTGGGAGGAAATGTGTGGGGCTGGCTCCTCTTGCTCCAGAAGAACCAAGAGCCCCAAGGATTTTTCTCTTCAGGTGTCACAGATACAAAACACCTTACAGACATGAAATGTGGGATGGATGACCCTGAGGGACACAGATTCAGGTAAATGAAATTTCTTGTGGATCATGACTGTTTACGGACTCGGATACCAAACACAAAGTGCTGGCATCCTTGTTGGGCCATGCAGGTACTCCTTATGGTAGCAAAATCCCAAGCTTCGAATGCCACACCAACTCAAGAATTGTAAGACTCTGCATGGGTGGAGCCTGTGGTTAGGCAAGAGGCTTCCTATTCAAACAAACTATGCCATAGTTGTTGACAACAAATATTTGGTATCTTTCTGTGACATGTTTATGGCTAGGAGGCTGATGAACTGTGTGTTTGATTTATTGCTGCGCTCTGTATTTTTAGATTTCTGAGTTTTTTTCCCCTCTCTCCCACAGTTCCACAGGTTGCTCTTCCCATGTTAATCAGAAAAAGCATATGGACAGACTTGTCAGTTTAACAGTCAATGTAAGCAGCAATTCTATCACGAGGAGTTTAACGTATTGCTATAATTCATTTTAATAACATGTTTATTTGGTCATGACAACAACTATAAACATAAGTACCATTCAGCTCTTTGCCGATATATGAACTTACTGACATCAAATCTTTACCAGAGTCACATATTCTTACAGGTGTCCCAGACACAACATTAACTTTATTAAGCAAAAGTTCATAAATAGTAAAAATGTCCTCTGTTTCACATTGCAGCGTTCCTTAAGCATGTACGTACAAGTTTGGAGCAACTTCTCCAAATCTATGTGTCATTAACTTCCTTAGCTGTTTTAACAACCACAGAGATGATTTTTTTTTGCCTGCAGCAAAGCCTTTTGTCCTTGAGCAATCTACAATTAGTATCACTCTCAGCAGACATGAAAGTTCATTTCTGAAATGAAAGTGGTGATGAAACACAATACAATATTATCTGCTCATAACTTGCCTACCCACTCTGCCCTCATTATAAATCTTTCAGTTATAACACACTCTCCCAAGAACAATATATCTCCCCTATATCAGTTCTTTATCTGCATTACCTCTCTTTGAAGATCTTAAAATGGTAGGCCTGCAGCAACGGAGATATTATACTTAGGGTGGAGTGTGTTTACAGTCAGTTCTTTTCCTTTTTAATATTTACACAGTATTTCTTAAGGTTGCTACAGTTTATGAATCATGAACATTGACATACGTTTTCTGAAATGTTCACAGTGCAGTATTTTGTGGCCTAACCAAACTTTGTAAATGTCATTAAAAATAAACTTTTTTTTTAATATAAAAATAGAATACTTTATGTGTTTACACCAGCAAACCCAGTTCTATCCTATTCTAAACAAACTATACAGTAGTATGCACAGAATTCCACAGGAACAGAAATGACATGTGATGTTTGCCCTAAAGTTATAGTACTCTTCCCTAATGAATAGAAGTTTTATTTACTATCTCTTTTCAAAATTGTTTCTCTGGTCATAACTTAGCATTAAAAGTAGATAATTCACTGGGTTGTGTGATCCAAGAAGAGAGTAAAGAGGGCCTAAAGCCATTTCTTCTTTTGATCAGTCTTTGCTGTTCAGGGCTGGTATGAAGAAGTTACTGATATGCCTGCTATGGTCGGGTCCTTTTAGGTCAGGGCTGCCTGCAACACCTCTGCTCCTCACTCACCTTTGTTAGTAGCTCTACCCAAGGGTAGGTGGCAGAGCTTCAGCTGCTCACCAAGTGACTCACCAGACAGCAGCCTTCAAGTTTGAATTCCCAGAGTGATTCACTGTTTATTGAAAGAAATGGAGGCTTTTCATTTTTCAGCAAGAGATCTGTTGCTGTAGACTGTTTGACTCAAATAAATGACTGAATGTTGGAATAATGTTGACACTAGGAATGCTTTAAGCTAGATGATTTTCCCTTTGTTTTTTGTACCGTCTGACTATACCAGAGTGCTGGCATGACATAGAATCAGAGAATCATAGAATGGCCCAGGTTGGAAGGGACCTTGAAGATCATATAGTTCCAGCCTCTCTGCTGTGGGTATATTGATGAATGTTGAAAATTCCAGGGATGGGGCATCCACAGCTTCCCTGGACAACCTGTTCCAGTGTGTCACCACCCTCACAGTAAAGAATTTTTTCCCAATATCTAATTTAAACCCACTGTCTTTCAGTTTAAACTCATTCCCCCTTGTTCTGTCACTACATGCCTTTGTAAATAGTCTTGTTCCATCTTTCCTGCAGGCTCCCTCCGGGTACTGGAAGGCTGCAATTAGGTCATCCCAAAGCCTTCTCTCTTCCAGGCTAAACAATTCCAATTCTCCCAGTCTTTCCCCACTGGAGAGGTGCTCCAACACTCTAATCATCATGGTTAAATATTGATGTTTTTCCTGTGATGGGCCCCCAGAGCTGGATGCAGCATTCCAGGTGGGTCTCACCAGAGTGGAGAAGGGGCAGAATCCCCTCCCTTGACCAGCTGGCCGTGCTGCTCTTGATGCAGCCCAGGATACAACTGTCTTTCTTGGCTTGGAGGGCACTTTGCCTGCTCATGTGCAGCCTCTCATGCACCCCAAGTCGTTCTTGGCGGGGCTGGTCTGCATCTGTTCATCCCCTAACCTGTGGTGATACAGGGGTTGCCCTGACCCAGCTGCAGCACCTTGCCCTTGGTCCTGTTAAAACTCATGACATTCCCACCAGCTCGCTTCTTGAGTTTGTCCAGGTCCCTCTGGACAGCATCCCATCCTTCAGGGGTGTCAACTGCACCTCTCAACTTGGTGTCATCTGCAAATGTGCCGAGTGTGCACTTGTGCCCTTTGTCTGTGTCATTAATGAAGATATTAAATAACACTGGTGCCAATGCTGACCCCTGAGGGACACCACTTGTCACTGATGGCCATGAGGACTCTGAGCCATTGATCACTACTCTCTGGATGTAACTGTCCAAACAACATCTTATCCATCTTACAATCCACCCATCAAATCCATCTCTCTCCATTTCAGAGAGGAGGTTGTGGGGGGCTGTGGCAAAAACCTTAGGGAAGCCCAGATAAATGACGTATGTACACCTCCCCTTGTCCACTGGTGTAGTCACTCCATCGCAGAAGGCCACTAGGCTGGTCAGGGAGGACTTGCCCTTGGAGAAGCTGTGCTGGTGTCTTGAATCCTGGTGAAGGACAGCCCTGTCCTTCATGTGCCTTCTAGGAGGATCTGTTCTATGACCTTCACAGGCACAGAGGTGAGGTTGACAGAGTGGTGGTTCCCAGGGTTGTTCTTCATTCTCTCCTTAAAGATAGATACACTGTTCCCTTTTTCCAGTCACCTGGGACTTTCCCTGACTGCCATGATTTTTTGAATATCGTGGAGAGCAGCTTAGCAACTGCATCAGGCAATTCCTTCAGTACTCTGGGATACATTTCATCAGGCCCCATAGACTTGTGCACATTCAGGTCCCCTGGGTTGTCATGAACCTGGTCTTCACTTACAGTGGGAGGTGCTTTGCTCTCCCAGTCCTTATCCTGTTGTCCATCCTTTCAAGAGGTATGGGAAGAAATGTTGCCATTGAAGATTGAGGAAAGAAAGTTAAGTACCTCAGACTTCTCCTCATCCACCAGCACTGTTTAACAGAGGGGGAACTCCTTCTTTGGTCTTACTTTTCTGATTAACATAACTGTAGAAGCCCTTTCTGTTATTCTTTGCATCCCTTGCCAGTTCCAGTTTTGTCTTGGCCTTCCTCACCCACTTCTTGCTCAGTCATACTTTTCTATACTTATTTTACTGCACACCATTTCTTGATTCTGATTTCTGTTAAGACACCATGAGGCTGGCTATCTTGGCTGCCTAGGTTCTTAGAAACTTTGTTGATGTAGTTCAAAAATCCAAAGTTTTCCCCATGTGGGATGAAAATGCATTTTAAACTCTTGTAATTCTCATTGCATGTCTTGGCCTTTTGTGTGAAAACCATTTCTGCACTGCTTGTTATCCTAAAGTACATGCACAGTAACAGTCCTTCCAGCCATACTGATTGATATTCTACTTTCATGGCATTTGCTCTTGGGTCTGAGCACATATTAATGACAGTTTGTGGGAACTAACTCTGGGTGGTAGCACGCCACATTTCCATTTGGTAAATTGATGGCGTTCTCCAAATGCTTGGAAATTACTGTGATGGTTTATGGAATTCTGTATCCTTAAACAATATGATATTGTGTCCCTGTACTAGTGCAACTTGGGCAACAACATAAACATGTGCAACAGTGTTCTCACAAAGACTGGGCAGTAAAAACTAGTGGACAAAATGTTTTCCTTTTTGTTCATACAATGAAGAATGGATTTTCCTTAATTTCAGACATACCCGTCATGTGTCAACATCCATATCTGTGTTGTCTTGTGATGATAGAAGAGAAGGATAGGGAGCAATGCACTTGACATTGACATAAGTAGCATTGACATGAACATAGTGCTCCCCAATAAAAGTGGAGAAGATTGTTGATATTTTTGAAACAAGTTCAGAAAATGCTGGACGCATCTCAGGTTTCGGATGCCAGCACTTCAGCATGACTTCATACCTGCCATTCAAATAGAAGAAGTGTTCAATTATGAAATCACATAAAAGGAAAAAAAACCAACTCTCTCTTTCCTCCCACAGTCTCAGTTACTATAGTACCAGATTCAGCAGCATTTGCAAAAGCCTTTGCAAACTATTTACTTACAGTGGATCAGGGCAGTATTCAGGTTGCAGCAGCCTTCTTCCTTGTAGTAAGTAAACAGTTATATCAAAAGAATTTACATCGGGATAAGGTGGTGCCCCTCGTGTCATAAGTTCCCATAACAATACACCAAAGGACCACTAAGAAAACAAATAAATAAATAAAATGTTAAAGGGTTGGAGGGCTTTACATTCCCGTTTTAGAAGATGGTTTGACAGATTTAAGCATTCAACTGCATGGATTTTCCCTTTGAAAAGTTGTTTTACTGCATTCAGCTTTCTTTTAAGTGGGCTAATAAATTCTGCAGGGACTTGAGGAGCCACTTAAATAAGAGCCAGAGAATCTCAACTAAGTAAATGAAAAAAAATAAAAGCCTATAGGCCTGCTACTTTGCTGGTATAAATTGGCAGACTTCTTTTGAGGTTAATGGAGCTCTGCCAGTTTACATGAACTGAGGATCTGGCTAACTCTGTGTAAATATGTGCTGAAGACAATATACAGGGTGAAAATTCTATGCATAACAAGTCGGTCTGAATCTGGATTGAACAGAGAGCTAAAATACAAAGCAATCCAGCCAACTGACTTCATCGTAACAATTTTTTCTTTGTAAATGGCCAGGTAATACTTGAGATTGCTGTAGGCAGCCAGTAAGTATTTATAAAGCAAATAAAGTATTTTGGAGTACCATTAACTTTTACGAGTCTCCAAGTTAACCTGTTCTGTCAAGCTTTCCAGAGCCCCTCCTATAGCAGGGTTCTTGGCTTCTTGGAATGTCCTTAGTTTCCCTTGGAACAGGGTTAAACTCCTAATTCTTTCCTGAGCAGTAAGATATAATCAGGTCAACAACTTCTTGCTTAGTGCTTGGGACAAATACATTTTCTGGATGTAGAAAGACTCTTTTATTCTTATGTGAACAAAAGTTAGATTCAAATATCAATTTTCATATGGAGCTGTTCCATTAATTAAATACTAGAAGGATGCCTCAGGCAATATGAAAGAAATACATAGGTGATACAAATACGTTTGTACATTACCACATCTGACTTTGTTGTGAACTTCTGAGTTTGTAAACTTTCTAAAGCCATCCATTTCACTGGCAGTTTAGCTCCTGTTTTATTGTGCACACTGTAGTATTCTTTATCATAGACATCTCTAGCAAGACCAAAATCAGCAACCTTGACAGTGAATTTTTCATCCAACCTAGAGAAATAACAAAAGGTATTATTTGCAACTGAGCAGGCAAGATTTACCATGTTGGTGGATTATAATGACTGACTTGCATTTTTGAGACTGTGATTGGATGGCAGTACTTTATTTGGCATCTATGAACTAACGTAACACTGAAACAAAAGTGCAGCAAAGTATCTTTGACACCCATTTAATACAGTGAATGAACTCAGGAAATTACTGATATTGTTTTGATAATACAATTTGAATTATAGTTATTTTAAAACAATTGCTATGCATAAAAAGATTTTTACTAATAGCCTATACATCCTGATTGAGTTCTACATAATTTCTTCCACAGCTGTTTTTTCTTCCATATCCTTAAAACCTGCTCATTTTTATTTCCAAGTTAATGAATCACCTTTCCTACTTACTCTCAGTTTTGATAAGGAGGGATCCATCATTATCTCAGTGACTGCCTTTATGTAATAATGTAGTCCTGTAACTAAGGATGAGTTTGATGTGTGTTCTGGGGGAAAATTATGGCATAACAAAAGTTCTGTTGGGGTTACAGCTCAGCCATACCAGAAGACCTTACCTTTGCTTCTCCTAAGCTTGGTATTTGTCCTGGTAAGTGGTATCATTGTTACAAACAGAGTGTGGGTGTGGGCATTTTCAAGCCTATCCTTCTTTACATGTGCAGACCTAGTCACAGCAAGCACTTCCTTTTGGGTTTTACAGCATCACACAGTCACAGAACAGGTGTGGTTGGAAGGGGCCCTGAAAGTCATTTAGCTCACCACTGTCCCCCCTGCTCAAAGCAGGGTCTGCTACTACAGGTTTCTCAGAACCATGATCAGGTGGGTTTTGAATATTTGCAAGGATAAGGACTCCACTACTTTTCTGGCAACCTGGGCCAGTGTTCAGTCATCCATACAATAAAAGCATTACTATGTTTAAATGCAATTTTTTTCTGTTTCAGTTTGTGCCCTCTGCCTCTTGGCCTGTCCTTGGGCACCACTTAGAAGAATCTGGCTTCCTCTTTAATCCACCATATCAGTTATACATATGGATCCCCTTGAACCTTCTCTAGGCTAAATGAGCCTGTCTCTCTCAGTGTCTGCACATGACATTCCCCTGTCTTGAATTTGTGAGGTTTCTGTCTGGACAACTCTGGTCTGTTG
>VYZP01039560.1:0-47996 GCA_013400635.1 Hypocryptadius cinnamomeus | reverse complement strand
GTTTTGGCACCAAACTGCTTCTGCATAGACTGACACCAGGACTAGGCATCACAAAAGTAGCAAACTTTTGTTTGAGTGAAGTTCACCTTCTCCACGAAAACTTCCTCAAGGCTATTTCCACTTCAAGAGTGACAGTTTCACATCTGCAAACATTTAAATACAACGTGCTCCTAACTACCAGGAAGAGTCCTGGTATGGTATGTGTGAACTCTGAGGTAACAAATTCAAGCCATTTATTAACAAGTTTCAACTTGGCAAAGTCCTCCATGTTTTAAACCACATTTCCCTTCTGAACTGAGTACTGGTACCAGAAGCTGCTGTGTGAGCAATGCTGTTTCACCTGAGGCCTTTCCCACTGCTCTTACCTGCACATCTTCCTGTGCCCAAGTACCCCTTTTTTTTCCAAAGTACTGGCCCACTCTAAACACAGCCTATAGTTCTACATTCAGGATCAACAGAATGATTTTTAGTCATTTTGTTAGCATGACTTTTTGTTAAAATAATTTGTTATTTTCCAGGTTGCTCTAATGCAGGTTACAAACTATACAGACCCAACTCAGGCCTGCCCCATTCAAATCCAGTAGCTGAGCTTGGTACTTCCCAAAAAATATTTACCATTTACTGCAGGCTTTGATGTATAAAAATGGCTTAGCTGCCATGCAATATCATGTAATTAGAGGTGGTTAAATGAGAATCTAAAACAAATTAGGTGCCTGGTAGAAGGCAGCTTTTAGTATGTATAAAATTGGCTTTTAGGAGGCTTGGGAAGCACACCAGGTAAGGAATAAAAATAAAAAGACAAAAGATAAACTAGTTACAATACTTGGAGATTAAATATAGTAAAATATGTGTCAGCAAGACAGGAGGCACTACACAATGCAGGGCTCTAGGCAAAAATTAGACAGCAATGAATTCCCTTTTTACAGTTATTTTGCATTAAAAAAATATGCCTTTTCTAAAAGCTTCCTGCCAATGCACATCTAGCACCCCACAGCAAAATCAGACACCTATTTAACAAGGGGTAGGAGAATCCTGGCCTCCAGCTGGAAGCAGGGAGCTCGTGGGAGCCTGGCCAGTGATATCTCCAACAATTATGAGGCCCTCTTATGCTGAAGGCAAACAGTGTTCCTGGGTCCAGTCGTGCCACTTTCCTGTAGCGTACTGCCAAGTAAATCTTCCTCCATTAACTTCATGAGAAATAACTATTTTACCTGAAATCAAATCTAACGAGTAAACATTGCAAAACTACCACATTTTTCAGAAATGAGATCTATTCTGTACCATTCCAACACTTTCTCCCAAACAAGCCAATGTAAGTTAAAGTCTTTCTGTACATTGTTAAAATCTTAAAATAATGCATTTAGCCCACATAAAATCATGCATAGTACCAATCAATATCCACGACATACGTTAAACAGTGTGCCATTACAGTGTGATACTTCATCTCAACACCCATCCCATCCAGTTTGGTCATTTTTCCTCCATTGGAATGACTCCAAACCCTCAAATTGTAATGAAGGGCTGTTGAAGTAGGGAAAAACGTAGTTTGGAAGGAGTTCAGATACATGAATTCCATGCACAGAACAGATTTATGACCGATATTAACAACGATAATCCTGTGTCTCGGTTCCTCTGAAATGCAAAGTTGTGGCTCAGTCATTTTAAATCCATTATCATCCCCCAGTGGTGGTCCAGTGATGTCTAATCACAATCAATAGCCAGTAATGAACCACAGTCATTAATCCCATTTGCATGTTTGTATAAAGCATCATTTTTAAGCTGCATATTCATATGCAGAGAGAGTTCAGTGAGTGCACAGAGATTTCGCAGCCGGTGGAAAGTTCTGCCCTGGGATTTGAACATTCCCAGGCCCATGGAAGGATATTTAACTCACTGTGTAATGATCCTGACAGCGAAGGCCAAGAAGACACACAGGACAGTGCATGAGCCCAGTGTTTGTACTCGGGGCAGGTGATGATCTCACTGAGCCATGCCCTGGGGATGCAGGGACACAGCTTGAGGAGGGGGAGTGAGTTAATGGAGACAGTGATCAATAACAATCTAACTGCAAGAGTGGAGGAGGAATGGAAATGCTGAACATGAGCAGAATCCTGGGCTGATACAAGAGAAAGCAGAATAGCAAAGTGAATATAAATTTCCTCCCTTTTTCTGAAAGGCTTTGCATGAAAACTGAACTTTTATCCACGAGGCCATGCAGCCTAAACACTGACTGCTCAAGAGAGGGGACACCAGAAAACCCTTCAAACACAACAACTCTCACAGGTAATCTAAACCATAGACACAAACACTGTGGCCTTCTCCCTCTGATCCCCATTTGTTTTATATACACACTACTCAGACACAAAGGCAGTAATTACCACAAAATAAGAACTTGGTTCCACACCCAGGTCCCTCAGCAGTGAAACAAGTCCTGATGCTCATTCCCAGCTGGGCAACTTCTCCTGCTTCCTGTGCTACTGCAACTGTTTTGTACCTGGAATTCCCCAAATTACTGCAGCCACACAGCTTGAGGGGAAACATAGAAACACAATAAATGACTCTGCAGTTCATACCTGGAGTTTGTTCTCCAGACAAAATCTTGTAAACACTCTAAATATTTGGGGGTTATTTCCAATTCAAATATCTTAGATATTGCCTCAATTGAATCTCCATTCTCTAGTCAACTCTAACACTAATGTTTGTTATTTTAACAGCTGCACTTTAGGAAAGGCTCATTTTAACAATATAACAAACACAGATATCTCCTTAGCCACTCCACTAGAACCCTTGCAGCAGACCTGAGGGAAAATACAATTGCCTTTATTGCACAGAAGAAAGCAATAATGAACCGAGGATGTTAAAGGCATCAAGATTATAATTGCACTCAGAGAAACATAACACAAGAGATTCTATTAAGAGAGATGTTTTGATGTGTATAACAACTCTGAACAGAGTCAGAGCAACACGTCCGGGATCAGAGCAGTGAACTGAGACTCCCCAGCCCCAGAGAGATGGCAGCTCCCTCTGCACCTCCAGCTCCCCAGCACAAAATGCTGATGAAGGCAGAAGAAAACCTAAACTACTCAAAATTTGAACCCACCAAAGTGAACGACCGTTTTGTCTCACAGCCTAAATAAATGATCAGCAAAACTGAACTGCTTCTGGTGACTCACAGGCAGCAAGAGCTGTAGGAACTGAAAATCAGACAGATGTACAGAAAAAGAAACCAAGAGCTCTTTGAAGAGCAGGCAAATTTCTGCAAAACTTTCAGAGAACACACTCATGGCTTCAATGAAGCTGAACAAATAGGTTTAGAAATGTCCCATTTTATTGATACCCTATAAAGAGATTTCAACTGCCTATTCCTTCATCCTTTCTCTTTCAGAGTGGTTATCATATAGAAATTACTTTCTTTCTTTCAAGTAAACACCAAATCTAATTACCTCACAGCTGATCAGAAAGTTTCCTTGCAATTTCTAAGTCAAAACAATTACATCCAAATGGTGATTCTTAATAACTAAATAAAGTTTTGTCAGAAAGATTAAACTTGACACCTGTCTTGTGAAATTGATAATCACAGTGTCTTTTCAACCTAGTATCAGATTGGTTTAAAGGCCCCCAAATTAAATATGTCTGTTTTCAGGTCTAAAATCCAGATAATGGCAGAATGTAGCACACAAGGTCATCACTTAAGAAAAATAACATCATTTCTGTGTAAGCTAAGCATTCAGAACATTTGAAAACTACTACCTTATGGGCAAGCATAACAACATCTAAATGACAGATGATAAAGATAAGGTAATTAAATAAGAAATTAAATATTACTACACAAATACTAGCTACCTTTCTATCCCCATTAGGATTTATAATGCATCCAAGGCCACACATTGTGGGTATGAAAATTGAGGTCTTTGTTACAGAGCCTTTACAGAGATGTTCTGCATCTGTGATGGAAGAGCTGCAAATTCATCAGTAGAAATTGCATTAGTTTATCAACAGGTTTTCAATCACTGGTGTTGAAGTTCAGTGTGTGTAAAGCCACCTGGGAAAGCAACTACAGAGTGCTTTCAGCAAAGGGCAGCATTTATGACAATGGGTTTTCTTCCTGTAGTTATTTCAAATATACATCTGAGTTGCTCAGTGGGAGGACTGCTGTTTCTGCCAAATGTTTCCTCCTCCTGTCTCCAGCTGTCCTCAGCACTTCTCTCTCCTGCCACTCCCTGAATTATTGTAATGGAGATATTATTAGTGAATCACTACCTTGGAGTGGTCAGTTTTTCCATTCCTTGTATAAGAAATACAAGCCAAAGGTAGTTTTTCATTCAAGCCTGGTCATTCTGGATGAAAAGTGAAGCCTATTCAGTAACCACACTATGGAATTGCACACTGTTTGCTTTCTGAAATCAATATCATGATAGACTCTTCAGGTTCCATGCAATAGGAACATTCTTTGGTCTTTTTATGATGGGGAAAACTACTTCTGTAGAGCAGAGGTAACATCCTTGGAGAACACTGAAGGTCTAATTATGGATGTTTCTGTTTTCAGATGGCGCATGGGCTGCCACTACAACCACCTCAGAGATGGAAGATGAGAAGCAATGGGGTAAAGCAGGCAACTGAGGATTTGGCAAGAGAGAAAATCTCCAGAAGTTTGGACATCTACTGGGAACCCCGGCCTGTGTGAGGAAATTCTCCTCAGAAAAAAGCCAACTACTGAACAACAGATCAGGATCTAAATCTGTAGCAAAGTTACAATTGTTATCAGTCCGTGTTTTCCAAAAGTGCATCGCAGAACTGAGCTCTCTAAAGAAAATAAAAATGAGATACAAATGAGATTCAGCTTTTTCTTGAAATAGATACTCACCAATAGTTAACAGAGCTCTTTGAAATGAAAACATACTTTATGTATATATTTACATCTCAAAACCCCCCAGAGAATAACCAACAGTGCCACGTGCCAGAAGAGATTAGTATGGGTAGAAACATTTGGCTTGTGGGAGTGGGTGGAAGAGGAAAAATTTTAATCAAATCCATTACCTGGTTATTGATTTCTCTTTGCCAGACTGATCCTGTAGAATACTTATAAAGCCTTTGACATTGAGACGTTTGGCCAAAAATATTGGATTAGACTAAGCAAAAGCTGAGCTTCTCATGTAATCCCTCATATTTCATTTATATGTGATTTATTCCTTTGTCCAGCAGAGGCTTTTTATTGATAAAAATAATGAGATTGAGAATCCCAAAGGAAATCTAATGCCCACCCAAACATGTTTGTGAGATAAAAATAGTAGGCTTTGCAAGCCTGAGAGAGAATGATGTTATGTTAAAACTGTTTCCTTGTATAAAAAGTATGAAGCCTATCAAAGATTTTGAAATAAATAAAGCTACTTTTGAAATTAAAATTTTGCTATACAGTGAATACTGTACACTGGGGAACTGAATGAAAGACTTCTGAAATATTTTTTTTCCTTGCAGAATAAATGAATACAACTTTTTTTCTTTTGACTCCTGTATCAGCTCAGTTTGATAAAACACTTTAACAGATGTCTCGACTGCTAAATATGATGTGTTACATAAAGCCAGTTAGATGACTGAAAATTAATCGTGCCACTCAAAAGAAGTTTCTTACCACTGGCAAATTTAATATGTAATCTGGTAACTAAAGGCTTTATTGAACTATGCAGGAATTCAACATCCTCTAAAAAATTAAATCATTATGCCTTTTCATTAAATAAGTGTTCAAAAGTCCTAAGTAGAACATACAGACTATCTCATGTTTCTTTCATAGCTACCAATAGTAGTAAAAGGATAAATAAAACCCATCTGTTTCTGCAGTGAGACCTGAATGAGGTTTTAAAGACTATTTCAAAGCAAAAATCAAAATAATTCCATTCCACTGATAGCCAACAGAGACCTTTGTGATAACCTGAGTCTTACAACTCTTTTTTAATGTTAATGCTTGGAGGGGAGTTGGTGGCTTTTAAGTCTCAGCCTTGTTTAATGTATAGTGTGAAATTCAGCATTTACAACTCCAAAGCCAGCAGAGAAAGCCTTCTGTAGCTCACTGTCCACGGACCTTTTATTACCAGTAATCTCCAAATCCCTTCCCTGGAGGACTGTGGCTCTGGCTGACTCGGTGGCCAGGCAGGAGGGTGAAGCTGACATTCCCTTCCTCCTCCTCCTCCTCCCTAGCACCCAGGTGTGCACAGCAGCTCCTGAGCAGCCTCTCCCACCAGGGTGAGTTCTGCCTTGCTTCAGTTCCTCACTCTCCAGCTAAAAGGTGCAATTAATAGAGCCCTGTAATCTAAACTCTGATCACAAAACCACTTCCAAGATTTCTGTGTTGTCCATAATGAATCCAGCAGTTCTCTGAGAGTGCAGACAGAACATATCCCTGGGATGTGCTGCACATCTCCTGCCCCCTTGGGCAGCTCGTGCTCAGAACTCAACCCCTCTAGAAGTACCTGACCAGCTGGAAGGGCATTGCAGAGCCACACAGTGCCTGCACAGGGAATTATCTGCGAGGTCCAGGGCCTGTGTCAGTGTTGTGGGATTGGGCAGTAATCCCACAGAAGTGCACACAACTCTTAACACCGCTGGAAAAGCAATCTGGAGCACGAAAAACAGGAGGGTCCCTGAGCACATCACTGCTGAAACTATTCCATAACAGGGTTTGAAATGGTCCCTGATGAAGCTGAATTTCCAGCCTGTTCCTGTTTCAGCATCTCCAGGAGCTTCCTTTGGTTCTGCTGGCTTGCACGTACAGTGTCACCTTGCTGTGACTGCTGACCCAGCCTGGGCAGTGCCTCTGAAGGATGGGTGATAAAAACCAACACTTTAAAGTCACTGACTCCAAACCTCTCTTAATTTCTTCCTGGAGACAGATTTTTTGTAGAGCCCAAAAGAGTATGTGAAGGTCTCTTCTAAGAAAGAGCCTGCAGTAGCATAGTCAAATCCCATTGCTTAATGTTAAATTACAGTTTCCATGCAGACAAATGCTGCTGCATTTCACTAAAACAAACAAACATTAGATTGTAGCAACATCTTGTAGATCCTGGAATCATAACTTCTGCAGTGACTGTTTGTTCTGCAAGTCCCCCTAGTTCCACCAAATAACTACAGCATCAAATCTTGGAAGCCAGTACATTAAACAAAATGGCATAATAGATAATTCCTGCTCCTTTTCATAGAAATAAAAATGAATCAAAGAATAGCATTAGGAATTATTAAAGTGCAAGGAGAAATATATTTGATGTTAGTGGAATGTTTTAAATTATCTTGCTACTGTGAGTAAAGAACCTGCTCTTCTCTGTATGTCATCAAGTGCTTTTCATTTGCTGAGGCTTTGTGGGCCCTGTACCATCTTAGCTATTTAAAAGATATTATTTGCAATTTGTAACTAAGAAAGCAGTCATTTATCTTTAGTATCAGATTTTGTGTGATTCTCTTCACACCCTGCAGATGTTTCTCACCACACACTGATAGCTGAGGATATTATGATTGTCAAGAAGATTGGTGTGGATTGATGCATCAGCAGCTCCCAGGACTGGGACACTCCTCAGCAGCACAGTCTGTGGGGAGCCAAGAGCAGCAGAGGTGGGGGATGAATAAAGCAGCACACCTTGTAATTCACCTTGATAATCAAAGCACTTTGGGCTCTCAAACTACAAAGGTATGTCCACTGAGAAATTCACAAGTGGTGCCTGGACCTGCCAAGCTGTCAAGTCTGATTTTTGCTCCGCAGTGTTTCCCTCCAAGCACAGAGTCCTGTGAGACACAGTGAGCAAGGAGCAGTGTCAGCCTGTGCCTGCTGCCTCAGAACATCAGAGCCTGGCTCGATCAAACCCAGCTGCCTCTCCTTTCTGGGACTGCCCTCCCTCCTGAATTTTGGCCCTTGCTCCCATCACTCCTCAGAGGTTTCTCCACACTCTCCCTCCCTTCCTCTATTACTGTTCTGCTGGGTTTTTCAGTCTATCCTTTTTCCACACAAAGTCATCTCTGGACAGCTTCTTCAGAAATGATGAGATAAAAAAATAAATTAATGTAAAAAATAAAATTAGGGGCTTACCTGAGTAAGAATTAATTTCACTTTCAATGTTTATTCTGACTTCAATTCTGCTCAGGAATTTGCTTTTTAAGAGGATTTTATAAAAGCTTTTCTGAGAATTTTTATATGATGAGAAAATAACTTCCACTCTGACAGAGTCTTACATACACAACTTCATATTTATCAGACACTGCTTTTGAAAACTTTGGGCAAATATCATTATCCTGGTTCTTTTTCCTCACTCTGGATTGTCAGCAACATTTTGGACTTGGTCTTGAGAGGCCACCACAGCACTCAGTAACCCAGAGCCTGCTCCCATGTGCTACAGAATTCCCCTAAAAGCTTCTTGTGTGAATTCAAGCCCAACTGGAGTTGCATTCCCTTCACAACTCATTCAATCTCTCTCCAATTCCTCACATCCATCCTCCATAGATTCTGCTAATTCTCTCTCTACAGGGTTGTCTTTCTCCTCTATCCATGCACAGGTTTCCATCTGGGTAACATCAGCTCCTACAGCTTTGAGCGCTGCCTCTGCTCTGGAAGAACATGGGTTGTTCTTTCAGCCCAACACCTCATCTTTCTCTTGCTTCCCCTCATTGGCACCTTCTTTTAGGGTATCAAACATTGCATGCCTGTATTTGCATGTTTGAAGCATGAACATACTTATTCCACCTTTTCTTTAGTGTTGTCATTAATTACCAAGGAGGCAATAACTGCCTCCACGTTTTCCAATAGCAACAGAACTTACAGAAAATCCACACAGGTAAAAGTAAGTGCTGTGGCAATTTTTATATAATAATAATAATAATAAACTGATAACAGTTTTGATTTCTTTCCTCAGTAACTGAGGAACACTAGAAACTCTGCTTCTTTCCTAGGGGAACAGGACATTACAAAGAAGTTGACAATCTGACAACTTTCAATGCAAGTTTTAAATAGCTTCAAGAACCTACAGTTTGTATTTCTATTCAGTTCAGAAATTCATTGTGTTCCACAGAACCAGACAATATTCGCATGAAAAGGACTACAAACATTTTAGAAGAGTTGACTTGATTAATATTTATGAATATATTAAGGACATTACATATTATACCAGCCCACATGCAGGGCAAGAATATAATATTTGACTGTTCACTGGGATTTTATCAGACATTAACACACACCTCTGCTATGCTGCAGAGCTTGATTCTTTAGCCACCCAGGAAGGTTAGTAACAAAGATAAATAAATCTAGTACATGCCATGAAATATCTTTGTATAATTAGAGTATGGTCCTTAGAGGTACAGCATTAACATCCTCAACTTATTCTGGAAACTGGCAGAAGATGGAGATTTTTGTTTGCTATTTCAAATATTTGAGTCACCTGGCACACACTGCTGCACTACACAGCTCTTCCTTAGTTCTCCAGATTCTTACCACAAAACCTCTGTGTATGACTGTGACAGGAGTCATTCTCATTCCCTCATTCCTTCACATCTAGAAAAGGCAAGCTGAAAAACATGAAATTTTTCAACGGTGACAGGAGCTTGAAACAGCTAATTCATCTGCAAAGCAGTGTTCAGCCAGAACAGAGTAAAAACACTGGTTTTTTTTGAAGTTTGACCAGGTGTCACCTGAGTTTCAAAGAAGGAAGCACTGTTCTCCTCCCTCCTCCCAGCTGCTGCACGCTGCAGATGACAGGACCTGTTTGAAGTTTTACTTTTATTTTAAAAGCTTAAGGCAATGCTTTACTCTCAGATCTGCAGGGAGCTGCTCTGCTCTCCTCACATGCACAAAGCCAGGCTGCTGCCCTTCATCCCCTGTCCTGGGAGCCACTGCAGGGAGAACACATGGGGCACCCAGACCCTTTGTGCTGACCCAGGAGCGACACAGCAGCAGCCTTGGAGCCTCAGCACAGTCTCACCTCACCCTGCTTTGATCACAAGTGAAACAGGGGTGGTTTTCAGCATAAAATCATTGTGGAATGAAGCACAATGTCAGTGGGGGCGTGGGGGGAAGATTCCTCTATCCAACAACTCTTTGCCCCTAAGGCTCCATGATGATGCTTAAGGACACTGTGGTACATCAGTCCTGGGAAAGCTCCTAAGGACAATCCTCATTTCTCTAACGCCTGCTCCAGAGCCTAAACCACACCTTTACCTTGGTATTGCTACTTCCTAGAGCCAGTTCTCTCATGGCTCTTGGAGACACTGAGGATATATAAACCCAACAGCACTTTAGCTTCAAGTCTCTAGATCTTCCCAGCCACCTGCAATGCGGGCAGCTTTACCTCTATTTACACAGTGGAGGCACAGAGACAACCATGAGAAAGACCCTTGCTCAAGTAATACTCTGTGAGCTCATAAACCCCCAGATTTCTGGGATTTTAAGTCATTTGTATGTGCACAAGCATCAGTTAAATGCCCATGACAGCTCTCCTCAAATCATTAGAGCCTGGTGTCAGGGTGTGGGTTATTGCAGGATGCTGTACCAGGTGATCTGACAGCTGCTGCACACAGAACACTTCTCACACCAGAGGTGGAGGTTGTTCTAAACCTGATTTTACAGACAGAGAAGAAACACAGAGGACAAACAGGAAAGACTATAGAACTACGGAAGTTCTACACAGGTCACTATTTAATAGCCCAATGGCACAAAAAGATTTTTATTTTACACTTCTGGGGTGAACATAATTTCAAATCTTTAAACTAGGAACAAAACTAGAAGTTATCTACATTTGATTCCAGAAAAAGAAAAAAAAATCTATTAGAACTGTTCATTTTTACTTAATTGGTTTTACTTCCGAGAAAAACAGATATATAAAAGTTTCCTATTAAAAAAAAAATTTAAAAATTAAAATATGATTAAATGTATTCTGCCACATTATGTATTTTATGCAGTAACAGAAGGCTATATTTTATTAGCACTGCTTTTGAATCACTCCAGAGCATTCAGCAGGAGTCAATTTATACTGCAAGAGAATAATGATGTACCTCAACTCATTTTAATTTCAATAATTGAATGAGAAATAGGAAAGCCTATTGAAAGGACTGTATTCTGGTCAAAAACTAATGAGAAAATAGTTTTGAGCCTCTGAGTCAGTGGGTGTCATGGTAACAATGCATTATCGAAATCTGATTAGTATGGCCAGCAGCTTTATAAATGATAACACGCTCTTCTAATTGTATTTCCCTTTCTTCTCCTGTGCTAAGTTTCATATTCACAACAGGTAAGAGGAAAAGGCAGCATTCTGTTTATCTGCAAGTTTAAACCATGTCCCGCACTCACAAACTCTGAAATCTGTCATGCAGCAATAGATAAATTTTCCTACCACCTTAAAACAAGAAGCTGAACCTTTCAATTCTCTCCTCCTGTATTATATGCAATTATTTAAGTTAAATATTATCCTCTTCTTTTAAATGTAATTATTTCTAAGGATATACACATGAAAAAGAGAACACGGTGAAAACACAAGCATCTTAAGAAAAAGCCTCTTTTTCTTAGGAGAAAGTGATGCAAGAGAAGAGTAAGTGCATGTTTAATTCATCCCAGAAAGCGTGACTCCTGATTCTTGCAGTTTTGAAAAGAAGGAGGGGATTTTCTTGTGTTTAGAGGACTAGGTCTGCCTTTGGTAGCTCATTACAAACTCAGAAATCAGGAGGAACCATGAAATTAAATAGGATACATTTCCTCCTCATGAAGAAGAAAGCTAATATTGCTTCATAAAATAAACACAATGAAAATACAAGGTTGAAGGCTTAATAATGCTCCTTTTATAACCAAGCCTCAGGTGAATAGCCTGGCAGACCTTTATTATATTAACAGTAAAGAAGTCTATTTAAAATGCTGCCTCACAAATCTGATGCAAAGTAATTTCAACATATAGAAGCTTAGTCTTATCAAATCCATTTTAGTTTTGAGAGTAAAATGGTGTCCTATTTTTCAACAGAAAGACCAAAAAAACCTACTTCATGTTTGCCCTATTTCCATGACCCTAGTAACTTAAATATTTAATTTGTATTTTCCATGTTCACTTCCATTTATTAATTCAGCTTCAAATCCATAAGATGAAAGGGCAGGAAAGCTCACAGTCTCTAGGTAAACCCAAATATTCTTAGTCATATGACAAATAATGCATAATACAAGAAGTCAACTTTTCAGTATTATTAATAATGGGACTGTGTTTGCCATAGTGCATGAACAGGGAGAAAATGAATACAGCAAGGCTTGAAAAGCTTATTACTCCTTGTTACGTGCACTGCTATGGGGACAGAGTTTAAGATGTACAAAATACTAAAAGCAATCAGTCTTAAGTCAACACCGTGAAAGGCAGAGGAACATTTTATCTACACGTTTGGGAATTCAGCAGAGAGTGCAGGGCGTCCCTGAGAACAGAGATGCAGCAAAGCAGCCAGTGAATGGAGGAGCTCCAGGAGGGAGCAGGGCTTGTTCAGGGACTGTGGGCACTGACCTGGGCCTGAAGCAGCAGCCTGAGAGCCAATCCGTGTGTCCCTCCCCTGTCAGGAGGATGTTCCCATCGGGGAAGCCCCACGTCTTCCAGAGGCGGTCATCGCCGCCGGTGAGCGCGATGTTCTTCCGGGGGTGTAAAGCCAAGCTGCAGGAGAAGAGGAAGGCAGGTTATGTGCTGTACCAGTTCCATTTTATGGGAAACACATAAGATCCATTTGAATCAGGGCAATAGCCCCAGGAGTCTGATTCTGGATGGACTAAGCAAACAGTGGTGTTTCTAAGCTCATGAGAATTCAAAATACATGCTGTGGAGATGAGCTGCTGCTGCTGAAGAAAAAAGAACAGGACTGATTTCTGTGAAACCAGAAAACAGAATTGTTTCCACACTCTCTTGAAGTTCCATTTAACACTCAAACAATGCTTTTAAATACTTTGTTAGGTTATGTTCTAACAAACATGCAAGAGGGTAACAAGCTGCACCAACATGATTAACTTCCCCTCTTATCCAAAATAATTCCAAAAAGCACCGGTGTCAGCCTGTCCCCACTGGTACCCACAGGTGTAAATTCTCCTACCACTGTGAAACAACTCAAATGATAATTACAGTCCAGGAGCTGCAGTCATTGCCAGGACTTTAGAGCCCATTCACTGGGACTAGGTCAGAAAATTCATTTCAAATCTGTACTCAAAATGTGTTCCATGTTTTCATTTTTAATACATAGCACGCTGCGCTGTAATGGAAATCATACACTTAACATGCCCGTAGACTGAAAACTCCGTTTATTTTTGATTTAGCAACTGCAGTGCAGCTTGAAATGGATCCAGGGAAAAAAATCAATCTGTTGGAAAGATAACAAGTAGTGTATTTCATATGGATTTGGTTATTTGATTTAAATCATTGTAATGCCTTACTATTTGTTGAACATCAAAAAGTTCTAGTAGTTGACTTTAGTCTCAGGAGTGGCTTATTTAGACAGATTAAATCTGGAGTTCAGAATCAACTGCAATAATGGGGAGAAGAATCACAACCTCTGTGTGCACCTATTTCAGATGTGCATCGGGGCCGACAGGTTGGAGAGAAAAACATTTACTAAAGCAGAATGAGAGGAGAGAGCGACAATGCTAAGCACCCAAATGGGAAGAAAGGAGAGGACTTAGAAGGCACAATGTCATAAAAACCTCTTTTTTATTAATACCTTTCTCCTGCACTCAAATGATCACATAAAATTCCTAAACCAGAACCACAGCATCTACTATACTGGGAAAAATAATTCCCTCTATCAAATCCATGCTAAAAATATATTTAGAATTTCATCAGAAAACATCTATTCTTGCAGTTTAATGCCCAGCCTAGGAAGATTCCTACAGACTCATCAGTTGAATCCATCTGCTCGAGCGAGGAGCCTGGGATTTACTCATTCTCCAGTTTCTTAGAAAAAAAGGCTTTCTATCTTCTCCTAAAGAGGATAAACTTCCTCTGCATTTATAGGAAAAAAGAGAAGGAGGCAATGATGCTATTTAAATTCTCCAGAGATGCACAGAGAGCAGTTGTATCACTCAGATTGGCCACAGCAGATATCTAGAAGAGCAAAGGGGGAACAGAGATAACAGGAGAGAATTAAAGGCTGAGAGAAGACACCAGTGGCCTGCAAATTGCAGCACGAGAAGAGCTGTCCCAGAATCCCTCTATACAGAGACCTCTGAAGCACCACCAACCCCACTGCTGCTATCTGCATGCGCACACAGCTGGCATTTTTCTCTTAACCTGCTTCAGACATTTCAGATCCCCTCCAGATATTTCTGCTCTTAGTGGGGGCTGTTGTGAAGCCTTTCCATTAGCTCTCTTACGTTCCTCCTAAAGATCTTCCTTCTCAGTTTCCAAGCTGCATTATACAGCCTTAGATCACTTTCAGGTCACCTTTCATGCAGAGAAAATTTTACTTGGTGTCTTCCTCTAGACCCTGACTCCTCCTGAACAATCCTTACGCCCTGGCCAGGCTGCAGCTGTGCTCTCATCCATCCTGCCTCAGCTGCCAGGAACATTCTGCCTTCTCTCAACCCTCCCAACACACTTCCAGTCCGGCTTCTGAAATGCCCAAACTTCTGCAGTGACCAGACATTTCTATGGAGCTTTGGGAAAAATCCATAAAGTGAATTTCATACAGAAGAAAATATCTTGCTGTCTGTACGAAGGCTGCAAATTTGTTTTTCACAGTCTTTCCTTTAAATTGCAGAGCTTTTGTAAAATGCTGCTGCTGTCCAATGTTTTTCTTCCTCCATGCCATTTTTACAGGCACACAGTGAACACCATTTAATTAACAGCAAATTTGTGACACAACTGCTGTTGAGCTGCTTCTGAGAAAGGGAAGCCCATTCATCCAAAAGGCATTCTATATGCAGCATTAATTAGGCACCCTTGTCTTCATTTCTGGCAATCCAGCATTGTATAGATTTTTGCTTCATCTCTGTTCACAGGGTCTAATTATTTCCAGCACAGAAGACTTTGGGTGGATTGGAATGGAAATCAATAATGGAACATGTGTGATAGGAACATTAGTTTTCTCCTCCTCCTTCTTCGGGATAAAGTGGGATCAGTGGTGACTCAGCCAAGAAAAAAAAACAAACCCAACAAAAAACCCTCTTGGAGATTTGCTGCTGTTGAGTATATAAATACCCTTGTTTACACAACTCACTCTGGCATTATAAGACATTCTCATCTCTTCAGCACTTGCCATGGTAGATGTATAGTACTCCCAGTAATTTGCTTTCAAAACAATCATCGATTATTTTAATTTATTTTGACTGAGCCATAAATAAAAATACAGTTTCTTCAGATGCAAAATACTTTCAGTCACAGGATGTTCCACGCTTGACCACATCACACAAAATCAACCTTCAGGTCAAAAAGTGCTGCCCCCAGAGCTACCTGGGGAACATCAGCTGGGTGTTTAATACAGCCACTGACTTGAGGGAGGGCAGATGTCAGATCCATGTGGAGGAAAACTTCCTGGCACCAGGGTTTCTGAAACACTGGAACCAATATACCATGACCAGCCTGTTCTCCCAGCTCCCAGCACACCCTCAGGAATTACCCAGGTAGATGGGTTCCATCATGGTTAGGAGAGGAAGTGGTCATTCCATACACAAAACTGACACTGCTTGGATGTGAAATAAAAACCTAACCTAAATTGTCTCAAAATTAGGCACTGAGAGAATGAAAAATGTAAAATTAATGACCAGTTTAGTACTCCTAAGTGACCTATCCAGCCTCACCCAGTTTCTCTGTGGCAGAAACAAGGACAAAATCCACATTTCTATGGTTTCACATACAGGATTTATACAGGAAAATATGTTCTCAATATAGACAGCATTCAGCTGCCAAATTCTGATACAGCATTGTACTGAATGCTGCTTGTGATACATAATTTTTAGAACTTCATGATTTGATCAAATTTATTTGCATTCCTGGGTCCTGGCAAAGAGGTTTCTTGTTAATGCCAGTAGCTGCTTTCAGACCAGAAAGCTCTTCTGCTGCATTTCTTGCTCCAAAATATGAGAGCAGCAGAGTTCCTGCAAGATTAAAAAAAGCCTCAAATGCATTTTTCCTAGTGACAGAAAGATTTCAGCCAACATTTTCTTACATAAAAAAATCCTTGGTCACCATAGCCTTGCTCACTATATCTAGCACAGGAAATTTTGGGCTGAGCAGTTATATTTGGGTGAAGTTACAACTGGCTGAAAAACCTTGGTTTTATGGTGGAAACTGTTGGGAAATTGCTGATATTTCTTTCTCTGCCACTCTGATGGGTTTTGGAGGCAAGGACATGACATGCACTGAATTCCAGAGGATGGATACTGGTTACAGCCTCAGACAAGACCAAATATATATAAATAAGAGGGCATCAACAGCCCTACTGAAATCAGTGATACTGTTCACATTCACATACTTCATTATATTGCTGGACTGCACCCTAAAAATCTACAGAGTTTGTAAAAGCCTAAATTTTATTCCAGGCCTGATTTTGCTGGACATGAGCCAGTTGTGCTGAGACAAAGGACACATTAAGCAGAGCATTAGGAACAGTTCCTGTGGCAATGCATGTGTAAAATGCATAACTTAACCACGTTTTCCCACCTCTGAGCTGCCACCAAGGTGCTCCCACTCACCTCTGAGTTGCCACTCAGCTGCTGCCACCCAGCCTGGGCCCAGGAACAGCAGCTGTGAGATTGATACCTTAAGTTTTAGCTTTCAAATTTTCAGATTTTGTACTGCATTAGTACATAACTCTGAACTTCAAATAAAGTGATAGCAAGTTCTCCTCACAGTTTAGTCAGACAAAACAATCCTTTGGCAGCCAGAGAATCGTTACAGTTTAGGCCCAAAAAGTAAAAACAGNTTCCAGCCTGAGAACCAAGGACACTGTTACAGTTTAGGCCCAAAATGTGTAAAACAATAGCGAATTGAGGACAGCAAACTGAGAGGATGGGTCTGCATAACCTGCAGCTGTAATTGGACAATTAACCTGTCCTAGGCTGAGAAGGAAGTGAAGTTGTTTTTTTTTTGGGAGGTTGTGGTCAAACCAATCAGTGCTTGGATTTGAATGTTGGCACCTGGTTTGGCCACTGAAGGTGAGCACCGCCTCTGAGAACAAACTGCGCGCTTCTTCCCTCCCCCCTTCACTCTCTGGAAAAGTCTTACAGGTGTAAACCTTGTTATTCAGTATAAACAGAACAAAAAAATTGGGGATAAAAAGTATCATATAGTCAACCCAGGACATAACCCCAATATGGAAATGGACCAAAACTTATAAAAGTGTGAAAATTCATGACTCGGGGTCCATCTTGAGTGGAGCCATGGCTGTGCTCTTGTACTGCCCAAGATGTATCCTTTGAAAGCCTTTTAATAAATACCTACTAACTCTGTCTAGCCTCTGTTCCAGGCAGCCTCTTTAGGCATCAGCATGGCCACTGCTCCCTCACACCCACGCTCCAAGGATCTCACTGTAAACAGGGTCAGCCCACACGTTTAGCCCGGGTGAAGGAGTAGGGCCCGCACGGCACAGAGCGGATCGAGGCAAGGCCCATCTTCCCCTCACGGCGGGCTGAGGGGCACCGCCGGCGGCCATGGAAATTCCCTCGCTTCCAGAGGGGAAAGGGAGTGCCAGAAAACACAGAGATCACCCTTTTGCTGCAGCACATCCCTTATTTCCCTCCTTACCTAGGTGGTGGTGGCTGGGGAGGAGGAAAACCAAGGGGAAAACCAAGGTGAGCAGCAGCAGTCCGAGGGCAGCTCTGGCCGCTGCCCCACAGACCCACGGAGAGGCCTCAGGGCAAACGGGCCAGGGAAAGAGAACAAACTGCCAGACAAATGCTCTCAGCTGAGATTAACCTGCCAAGAAATTCAAACTAAACACTGCACAACAGCCTAATCAATCATTTTGCCTGTTGCAACTCATCCTCTCTCTCTAATATAGTAATTTTTACCACCTTTTTTATCTTGGCTTGAGTTACCTGATCTCACCTGACTTCAGTAATAATTATAACCCTGACATTTAATTCAGCATTTTATTATGCAACCGTAGCATAACTGAATAGCTTGCATTCCTGTTTGAGGTCTTAAAATTTATCTTTTCCTGACAAAATGGAAGAAGAGAAAAATGCTTTCAATAGAGAAAATAAGAGCTAAAACATACGAAAAAAAAGGATAAAGAAAAAAAAAAACCCACCAAACTATTAAAGAACATAAAAAGTGGGAAATACTCAGAGCACAAAGCTCCTATCTTTTGTTTCATTTATGTAAATGCCCATCTGGAAGCCAGTGATAGATCCCAGTCATAGCAATGTTTAAAAAACCCTGTCCTGTCTGGTGAAATTCCTGGCTGCTTCCCAAGCTCCTATGACTCAGGGTTTGGGATGGACAAAACTTGCTAGAATCTTGATGTATCTGAAGTTAACCTTCTAGACTGGCCAGCAGACCTTGATACACCCTAGAAAATAATGAGAAAACAGTCTTTCAGAGACTTGAAGTTGCATCTCTAGAGGCCAAGCAACTTCCTAATTCACAGCTGAGTTTATGTACTTATTCTAGTCCCCATGCACACAG
The DNA here is from genome assembly GCA_013400635.1 of Hypocryptadius cinnamomeus. Taxonomy (NCBI): domain Eukaryota; kingdom Metazoa; phylum Chordata; class Aves; order Passeriformes; family Zosteropidae; genus Hypocryptadius; species Hypocryptadius cinnamomeus. Next base: position 29,397 of record VYZP01039560.1, on the reverse strand, counting down.
AATCTTGACTCCCAGCTGTAGAGCAGCAGCAAACATATTTATTCCTGTGACGTGGAATAAATTTACATACTTTCTAACTTGGCAAACACAGTTCTCCTCTCAAAAAGAAACAACTTCAGGAACTGGACTCTCCCTACAATATAAAGTGCCTCCAAAAATAATTTTATTAAATACATCACTTCAAGTCCCTGATACAGACACAGTTGTGATAAATTCAGAACATCCATTTTGTGGTGTTCTCTGATCACTTTCTGTGTATCCACTCCACGTGCAAATGTCAAAATGAATCAATTTAACTGAGTGTTGTAACCTACCCAGGTTTTTCTGCATTAGATCTGACCGTGTACATGCTGTGCCAATATAAAACCATCTTCTTCTTAACAACAAAGTTTGGCCCTGGATCAAATCTGAGAAAAAGTCAAAACTATGCTGTTAATCCACATGTGTTTTCAGAGATCTCATCCCTTAAAGACACAGGCACATTCCTGAATTATGCAGTACCAGGAGTACTGCTGATTTCACAGCATATTAACTTAAAAACATCCATAATCCTGTTTAAGATTGACTCCTTAATCACATCAGGGCAAAAGGATTTTTCTAGAAGCTTTGTAATAACATGAAAAGTGTTTATGTCATTATGGTCTTGTGTACTGCAAACCTCTGCACCCTAACACTAAGCTTTTTATCTGGAATATCTGTAAATAACAACAGGCATGAATCTCAATTACTTCTTAGAGAATCCTTACTTATTAATTCCTTTGATTGTGCTTACAAGATTGTTGATAATTACTGCTGGCCACAGGAAAAAAACCAAAAACACTGTCTACAGCATCAGCTGTTACACATTCCAGAAACAGCTCCCTTCTAACCTGCCTTAAATCAGAGCAGCAGGCAAGGAACAAACCACTTTCCTCCACACAGAGAACCACTGTTTATTTTCAGTGCAAAATCTAGGGGTGGGGTTTGGCTTGATTTTTACATTTATTTAAATTTTCATAAAGTTTAGATGCTGATAAAGCTGTGAACAGAAAAAGAGAACAAGTAGTTGGGGTATTTTTGGTAAGACTGAGGGTGCTATTAAAGAAACCAACTAACTCAGGAGCTGCTTGCTGTAACTGTAGCTCACAAGCTCTTATTTAATATGTATTTGAATCAATTTTTCAAGCTTAGTCAACTTATTAGGTAAGCAGCATACTTTAGGGAGAAATCATTAAGCCAAAAGCAAAAAGAATGAGAGTAGCAACAAACAAGTAGATGCAATTAAAAAGTTAAAACATAGACATCCTTTCCTAATAGCTTTCCTCTGGAGTGAAAGCTGCACGTCCGTGCCTGAAATGATTTATGCCATGATTCACACTGTCCATCACTCACCTTTTACTATCCCTTCATGAAAAATGCTACATCACTCTTTTAGGGAAAGGCAGTCCCCTAGGAGTATTAAATCTCAGCATCCCATAACGAGATTAGCTGGGATCTGCAGCCTTTGGCAGCCAGCTCCGGAAGGGATCACAGCTCTCAGGACAACTGCAGAGCAGCAGGGGAGGGACACAGAAAACAGGGTCAGCCCACGGGCAAAACCTGGCAAAGGAAGTGCCCCTGTGGGTTTTCACACTCCACCTCTGCTTGTGAACCACTTCAGAGAAGCAAAGGGAAAGGCAACGTTGGCAAACTTGGCAAAAACTTTCCCTACTCGACACATCCCTGTTGCCTCCATTTTTGTCCTGTGCATTAGGTACTTGTTGGGTAGAGAGATAATGGCTGGGCTTCCTTTGCAATGAAAGACACTGCTTTTCTAAAGGGCTATTCTAGCTTGACCAGCTTGAAAAGATGCAGATTGCTTTCACAAAAGCTTCTACCTGTGGCCTGGTTTGAATTAGTTTCCATCATTACTGCTAGCAATTCCCAGTCTTCTGTTGCATGGCAGCTTTCTCACAGATGATTAGGAGCAGTGTTGTGGTATAAAAGAGTCTGGAAGAAAAAGTACTTGAAACTTGCCAGTTGGTAAATTCTGTTAAATTATCAAGGTTGATAAAGGAAAATATATAAAAATATAATTTGCAATTAGAGCACCAAACTAACTCAGATTTCTAAATTAATAAGAAAGCAGAGCATTACCTTTTCAAGGTCAGTTTCCTGCCAACGTTTCTTTCTCACTTTTGGAGGCAGAGAAGGGTTTAATGCTCTGTGCTTTATTTCACTATTGTAATGCTGAAAAATGCTTCCATCAACAGAATTAATGGAAACTCTCATGGGAAGAAAGTTACATAAATAAATAGTTTCTTCACAGTTAGGACTAAGAAGCAAAGTCAGCAGCTGTGAATCGTGTTCTTCCTCTGGTGATCTCTGTAACCAGGTGTATATGTATGAGAGAGAAATGGATTTTGGCTTCAGCAATTCCCTAGTCCCATGATCCCAAGTAGCTGCAGCCCCACAAGGCTCTGCTGAGTCTGCCCCACGGGGTGGGAAGCTTTCCCCACTAAAAGCAGCCATTCCACTTTTCCAGGACATTTCAAGAGACAAATTTTTCAAGCTGTTAATTCTACTCTCATCTCCTGCACAGAGTTGCAGATGCATGTGCTGAAAGGCATCACCTTGTCCACCTTGGGCTCAGGAAGGTACACCCAGCACAGATTTGTATAATTTCTCCTTGAAAAGTAGCATCTACAACAGCTCTAGATGGCTTTTTCTGGGGTTCAGGCTTCAAAAAGTGTTTTGTAAAACACAACCCTTATCACTGTAAGTGCAGATAGCAAAAAATTTCCCTTAATTTTTCACTCAGGAATATGGAGAAAGTTTCCCTCTTCCTTTTGTCTTAAAATCTTTACATATTAGCTGGTTGTTACTAACATTGTCTTAGGCAGTTTTCCAGAGGCTTTTTAGAAGTCATAACCAAACATGGATACAGCAAGTCAACTAAGACCTCACCAGCCTTAATTTGGAGTAATTATCCAACATTACAGACACAGCATCCCTCTTCACACATTCCAGAATTAATTTCCTTAGTTTGCAACAGCAGTGTATACTGTAGACCTTGTTACCTGTTTTTCCTCTTAACAGGTATTGCCTATCTTGAATTTGTGTACCTAAATTCTTTTTTTCCTAAATATATCATGTGGCACTTCACTTAATTCGAGTTCATCTTGCTGATTTCAGACCATCTCTGCAATTTGCCAAGTTTATTTTGAATTCTGATCTGATACAGAAAAGCATTTTCAGATCCTCACAGCTTGGTGTCATCTGCATACTTTATAAGCTACTCTGTATTCCATCCTCCTCACTGCTAATGAAAACATGGAACAGAACTGATTTCCTAAGCAAATTCCCAAACTGAAATGCAGCCTGTGGAGTTCAACCAAGAGGTTCCTGGCCCAATCCACTACATTGGTTTGTATTAAAACCCACCCTTTAGAAAGGAACACAATACATTTTAAAACCCTAAATATAGGAAAAGCCATTTCCTCTGCTAAATTGTTTGATAGTTAATTATCCTGGTTTATTTTTGTAGAATTTTACTTTAAAATCAGGCCAGCTGCATATTAAACTCTAGTTACTACACCAGAGAAAATATCCATAGAAAACACTGGCTTAAGAGAATTATAGCCTGCCTCTTCCATATTCTGCCATATCATTCCTCAGAATTCCTATGGATTAATCTTCACAGCCAGTACGAGTTAAGGATTTCTGAATATTTGGTGAGAGAATCAAGTCACATTCCTGTTTGCAGTTCCTGCCTCTGCTATGGAATTATGTACAATCACTCACAGAAAATTATTACCCTCTTGGGCAAAGCCAAGCCCTTGGAGACCATGGAATTTCTAGAATGTTTGCTACACAATATTTGGCATATTTGGCAAATTCTCTTCCCATTTTTCCTGTCCATAGGCATTGCAGGGAAGAAAATAGAAAGCAAAGCTCATCAAAACTGGAAAACAACCTTAGAGAAGCCCAGATCCACATAACTTTATGAAAACTACAAATAGGTCTCAGAATTTCCTTCAACTTCCAGCATGCACAGAGAAAAAGAAGTTGGAATAGAAGAAATAGAGACTAATTTTGGGGGACACTTCCAGAGGCGGAAAAAATGCTGAAGATATATTCAAAGTGTTGTTACTTAGGGATTTACATTTTGACAAAGCCCTGAAAATATTCCTTGTAATGCACATTGGCCACACAGGACAATCTTCATGGTTGACTCTGCCAGCTGCTACATATCCCTTTACCTCTTCCTAGAACCAAAAATTCTAACATGGAAATGCTTAAGTAAGGGAGTTCTAGCCTTTATAAAGATGCATTAAAGTACCCTGACAGAAGAGTCTGGAATAATAAAAACACTTACATATAAAAATGACTGCTGGTACTCATGAGTTTCTCTGACACCTATGGGAGCCTTACAGCCAAGCTGCAGGAGTTTTCTGAAAGGTGTCTTCATTCTGTTTAAAATGTAATGTTTTTCATGACTTACTGATATCTACAAAACAAACCCCTGATGAAGACTCGAAGTCATGCAAGCTACAAATTTTCAATTCAAAGCATATTTAGAATAAAACACCTTTTCTCAAGTCATATCCCAGTTAAAACTATGGGATTTCAGTTTTTAACCTTTGTTAGCACTTTCACCCTCTGCTGCCATTGGCACCACCTCCTGCCATTTACAGACCTCAGATTCATGTTCCAAAATGGTTCTAAATCATAGGACAGTCCCAACAAACTAAATGTTCTGCTGTGACATGGATTTAGCCTATTAAGCAGCTGGGTGATGTCAGCCAAGAATCAGAGAGTATCCAGAGCTGGAATCCACCAGGATCATGGAGTGAACCCCTGGCCCTGCCCAGGACACCCCAACAATCCCACCCTGTGCCTGACAATGTTGTCCAGATGCTCCTGGAGCTCTGGCAGCCGTGGGGCTGTGATCATTCCCTGGGGAACCTGTCCAGTGGATGCCCATCCACCCATTCCCAACATCCAGCATGTTGGGAATAAACCTCCCCTGGCAGAGCTTCCTAAACTTCCTGGAACACACTACCACACTGTACCAAGACTTCCCAACCCTCCATGATCATTTTGTTGGGTGGTGTTGTCTCTGCTGAACATCTGAACTCCCGCAAAGACAATGTTTGTGAAAACCACAGAACCATGCCCACAACTGAGAAGTTACAGCAGCATTAACCTCAAGGGCTGCCATTTATCCTGCTTCCAAAAATCAGTCTTCATTCTCTTCACACTGGGCTATAGTAAGGGATAAAGATCAGTCTCAACAAATACAGACTTTTAGAGCAAAATACAGTCCTGCTTCCAGAGCAGGAAAAAGAGGGACAAAATTGCTGGGAGACTTCAAGTCATCACTCCCATGGAAAGAAATGTAGAGCCCATTTATAAACAGATGTATGGTTTTCTCATATTCTGTGTGAGACTCAAAAGAGCTGAGAACACCTCAGTTTCATTTTGCCATGACCACTTTGTGTCCCACTGTGTGTGCATCACATGCCTGTTGATGAAAGAGAAAATGCCCATATTCCTACACTGTGGCCTGCAGACAAATGCTAGTCCACAGAAAGTGAAGGATCTCTGAGAATCTGACCAAATACTACCAAAACCCCAGAGATTAACATGTCTAAAGTAATTTTTTTACACATTTAAACATCAGTGCTTCATTTAAGATGCCAGAGAACTATGAATGAGGAGAGGGGTGCCTGCTTATTTTTGACATGAGAGAGAGCCGACTCACAGGAAATGTTGTTATCATGCCATCTATTCTGTAAAAAGCTAATGGTGTCTTAGAGGAAGTGATGGATCAACTGGGGCACTGCAGCTTACACCAATCACCCAGCAAAGCCTCACAGACAGACGTCCAAGATTTGGTTCTGATGAAACACAGGCACGAAGCACAACTCAAATTAGAGTTTTCCTTTGAGAATAAGCACATCTGCATTGCTGCATGTCTCTGCCAAGGCAGAGGCTGTTTAGTGACCAGGATCTGGCATGCTGGGGATGGAAGGTTGCCAACAGCTGCTGCAGAGATGAAGTCTCTGGATGAAATGTTGAGATAGTCACTGAGTACCTGCACAGGTGATGACTAAGCTGTGAACTTTCCAGCAGTACTCTGTGTGTGACACCTGCTTACTATCACCAAAGAGACCATACAAGTTGTTTGTTGGGGTTTTTTTTTTCTCTTTAAGTACAAGCTCAAGTTCCTCTAAACTCAAAATATCGGAATATTTTGTACAACTAAAAATAACCCCTTTGTACCAAGTAAAACCCAGCAACCTGAAAGCCAATCCTTAATCAGCTTTACCAAAACAGCTGATCAAGTGTAGCTGCACATGGCTCTCTCACACATTCTAATTTTAACACCTGTATAATACCATTTACATTTGACCAATATACACTGCAGACCAACCCCCCATCATGCCTAACAGAGCTCACTACTGCTGCAAATTTAAGAACCATTAGGAAGTTGAGAGTGCAACAGAATTCCATAGTCTATTTGTCATAGGAAAAACAATCATCAATATGGTAATTGCAGAAGTGCAAAATGCACTTTAAAGACAAATGCTGGTAATTTTTTATGCCATGGAATAGGAAAACTAATGAGGCACATCTTAAATTAGTTTAGGGTAATCCTAAAAGCAGTAAATAATGCTTACTATTTAAGTAGTTTAAAGTAGATGGCTTAAAGTGAAAACCAGACAAGATTCCACTCTACTGTTACAGATGCAGAAACAGAGGAATTTAAATCACCATTAAATGGACTATTTTTATCACCATCAATTACTCAAATTTGGCAGAACACTTCACATCACATTAACTCCAATTTTAATATGATACATTTTCTAATTAAAAAAAAACCCAAACAACCTATGGCTTTGCGCTGTTTTTTTTTTTTTTAAAGTCACAAATGTTAATGTCCACTTGACAGAAACACAGAGTTTTAGGGAGCCACTCTATAAAGCTGTAGTCATCTAGAAGGAGCCTTGTCTGTTCCCCTGCCACGTGGAGTTAAAAAGGCAGCAATCTCAGCATGAACAGCTTAAGCTCTGTATCCTGAAGTGGCAACAGCACAGACAAAAATCCCCAGAGAGCTGAAGCAGAGTCTGGGACAGTCCTTGGGCTACCAGGCTTCTCCTGCTCAGCTCCCAAAGTGCAGGGAGAGGCACCTGAGCTCTCCCTGGAATTCATAACACCACAAAAGACACACTGAACTCCTGTCCTCCACAGGCCACACCAAAACCATACAAAGGAACATCCAGAGCAACTCCAGGGTTCAGTTCTGCAAAATTATGTGGCTTGGAAAAAGAACCAATTCTTGTGGTGCTGTGCTGTCACACAGCCACCCCTTTAATGTGCAGCACCTGCCCTGGAACTGGCTCCTCTCCAGGTCTGCTCCAACTCATTTTTATCCACCACAATCATTTACTAATGATCTCTAAGGCCCCCTCCAAGCCTAACCTTTCTCTGACTCTCTGATTCCAGCTCCAAAGTGGCCAGCAAGAGGCACGCTTTCAAAGGGCTTTGGGATTATTCCACATCCCAACATATTATTTTCCTTTGCATGTAACAAGGATAGAGTTTTGCAGTGTTCACACTTGAATCCTCCCAGCCAGGTGTTAAAGTTAACGTAATCAATAGAAATCCTTTCTTCATTTAATGAGGCTTGTACAGAGAATTGCTTAGAAGAAAAAAAAATACCATTAAAGTTCATGGGAATTTGGACTGACTTAGTATTTCAGCATATAGCTCTGTGCAAACAGTTGCTTAATGTGCTTGATTCTCCCTCTGTAAATGCCACTGATCAGCTCTGTGTGTCCTCCAGCAGGGAAAAAGGAAACAATACCCCATGTCCTATTCCATGAAATAGCTGCACTTCCAGTAATAAAATAGGGATTTATAGAAACATCTACTTTAAACTGTTTTTAAAGCTTCTGAAATATATCTGGTCTGGTTTATTTTACTCCTGCAAACCTGTACAAATAAATGCACTCTGGCCGTTAAGGCTTTACAAGTAAGAAAATGCAGAAGGCAGCTGTACCAAAATATGTCAGTCTGTTAAACCACACCTAAAATCCCTCTTAAAAATCATGAATAAAGCAGATATTATGTTTGTACATGTGTATAAAACAGCAGAGCTTTATAATGCTCTATTTAATACTTAATCCTGCACATACAACAAGCACAATAGAGGTATTTGGGCTCTTTCTACAAATGCTAGTGTTCCAAATAAGAGCAAATATGGAAGAACATGGATAATTGAAGGGGATACAGAAATGGAGTGTCACTATGCTGCTTTAAAACATGATCCTGAATTGTGCTTTAAGTTCTGGCTGTAAAGAAGTCAAAAGCTTAAGCTACATACATAACTTCATGCACACAATTAGCCCCACTAAGAAGAGCTGGACATCGAACTGCACCTATTTATTTTCGTGTCAGCAGGATTAATTACATCCCTCAGCTTCACTACTGCCTCATGTACTTCTGCCACTTGTGCAGAGAGCAGCTGATATCAACCCCAGCACCCAAGAGCCCCCATTCCCAGCTCCCTCCTATCCAGCGAGAAGATATTTCAGGTGTTGTCTGAGTTGTATGTGGTGAAGAAAAAAAAAGAGACATTTTATGAACCTGGAAAATCATTCATCTTGCCCTTGTTATTGTGTGTGTTTATATATTAGCAGAGCTTGCTATTGCAGCTGGCCTTCATATTTCTATATAATAAAGTAGAATATTGAGAACAAGTATCTGCGTAATTAGCACATCAATCATGTCGCTCTTTAATATAAACCAAGTATTAATTCACATCTCCACAGATCCCCTCACCATAACTAACACAAATTATTAATTAGCTAACCACAAGCAAAAAAACACTGGAGGTACAGAAATTCCAGCAGTTACAGTTCAGGAAGCACCCACAGGAGTGCCCCACTAGCCCAGGTGGGGCAGGGAATTTGCCTAGCACTTCTCAGACTTAAAAATTTAAATCCCTTTGTTCATATCCACACTGCACACAAACTGTATAAATGTATTTTTCATAATACTTATAGCCAGAGACAGCAAGAGAAGACCATCCTTCCAGTTTTTCCCCACACTATGTAGTGACCTTTTTTAGAGGCCACAAGACCCTCAGGAGATTATTACAGAACTGAAAAGTGGATACCATGCTGACACATACCCCTCTGAACAATACAGCACAGATATCTCTTCCCCAAGGGACATTACAATTTTAAATGTCATTTTCTTACTTTTGTTTCCAAAAAGAACCATCTTCCTCTTTCTGTATCCATTACAGCAAATCAAAATTTGAATTTCAAGGAAATTGAGGAGCCAGCTCATGAGAAACCATGCAACTTTTCCCCCTGGATCAGAGTATGATCAACTCAGCCAATGTCCCTGTCACATGGTGGTGACATAGCTCATCCAACAGGATTCAAGCACATTTATTCACCCATTCCCCTCTGTATTTTTAAAATATCGTTCTATTCCATTCAACTTTTAACTCTAAATAAAACCCTCTCTAAAATTTTCCCCAGGTTTTAGCTTTTGGAAAATTTTATGCCTACATCTGACTCAAAGGACACACTGGACATGTCTTTCTTTTCTTGTTATACCTGCTACCATCCCCTGGTCGCTAAGCAATGGAAACATATTTTTTTTCTTCTCAAAATACATTGTAAACCAGAGCCATGCAGTCAGCTGTACAGAAAAATAAATTGAAAAATTCTGTTTTCTAAGAAAAGCAATGGCACAAACACTTTTTGAGGGAAGGAATGTGAAATAATTTCTATTGATTTAGCTAGCATGATTTAGCCAAATATTCTTTCAAAACCTATTTATACTAGGAAGATGACAAGTGGTAAAACTCTTCCCTTTGAAGCATTTATCTGCAATGGCCATTAAAGCTCAGTGGCTGTGAGTCCACAGGCACAGAATCCTTTCCTTCCATGTGCCATGGCAGAGCTCTGGAGCTGGCTGTGGCCCTGGCATGAGCAGGTGAATTTGGGACTCCAGGACTTCTCTAAGGTTTGGTTCACTGCACAGGGGAAAGTCAGGATCATTTTTGCCATTTTGTTCCATCACCCTTGATGTTTAATTAAGCAGTTACTTCCCTGCCTCAGAGATGTTGAAGCCATCCTGGGGTTCAAGGAAAGTGATTCCAGCTTGCCTGAGCTTCCTGCTCCTTGTGTCATTCCCCAAAACCAAACCAAACAAATGAGTGCAGCTGAGCACACTGAGCACTTCCAGGGGCTCTGGAGACATCAGCCATCCCTGCTGGCTCTCTGGGCTTAACTCAGCCTTCCACAGCTCTACCTGGCACACAGAAGGAGGAGCAGGAACACAGGTGCAGAAGCAGTGGAAAAAGGGTTGGCTTAAGGGATCCTCATCTACCATTGTACAGGGAAAAATAGTATTGATTTGCATCCATCAGGAATGCTGCCCTGGATCAAACATTCCTGCCAGTCAGGAGCAGCTGCAGGGCAGCTCCCATGCAGGGCAGTCCAAGGAAGCTGCCTGAGGACAAGGAGAGGTGGCCACAGCAAGAGGGGCACCGGGAGAAGGGGGCACCAGCAGTGGCATTTTGTGGGCACAGGAGAGAGAAACTGTGATTGTGTGGAGAGAGAAAAAGGAACCAGGGAGGGAAAGGATGAGGTGGGGCAGCAAGTTGTCACTGGAATGAGACTCCAAGGCTGTGAGTCCTGGGGCTGCAGCTCACAGGTACCACAAGTACTCACTGGGAGCAAAGGATGGGCTGTAAGGACCTGGCAGGGCTCGTCCCGAGGCTCCTCCCTGTCTTTGCAGGTGCTGAGGCTGCCAGAGGCACGAGGTGTCTTCACCAGCCTCCTCAAGGAAGTGTCCAAAAGCAAATCAGTAAGTGCAGGATAATGTACAAAGAAGGTCCTGAAGGTGAAGCAGCAGTAGGAAATTCTCTTTCAAAGGGGCAAATTCCACCCAAGCAACAACCCCCCCAGGTGCATGAGCCATCACCAGAGGGCAGGATTTGCCCACAAAACTCAGAACTAGTCCCACACCTCCCAAAAGCAGCAGGGGAGTGGGTAACACCCAGCTTGCACACCTACCCCCCACAGTTAACAGGCAGGGACAGAAGAGAGGCCAGAAAGGAATGAACTGGAGATGAGCCTGTGCTAGCATTGCTGTTAACACACCTCTAGCTCAGTAACTTCTGGCTATTGATCTTCATTTTTCTCCTCCCTGAGGGCTTCTAGATCAGGCTTCCACAGAAAGAGTGAAGCAGAAATACATAACATATATAACACAAATCAATTTCTAAAATATTTATATTTTTTTATCATTTTCAGATGTGCAAAGAAATCAGTAGTGAAATATTTTATATTTTTACCTCAGATTGGTTGTCAGATATTCTAAAAAGCCTCCTAATGCAGTTTTGCAAGCCAGGTCTTTTCTGCTGTTTGCCTTCAAATTATCAAATGATAAACGATCAAATGATGAAGGGGTTGGTTGGTTTACAATTCCCTTTGAAGTGAAAAAGCTCAGCATAAAGAATCCTATGAATAACAAATGTTGCTGTTTCCCTCTGCCATTTTAGGGTGTGGATCACACGTTTTTCACATCTTCCCATGTCCTAATGGCTAAGCCTGGAAGAAACACTGGAGAGCAAGTGTTTTCTGCACCACAGCCCAAAGGGTGAGAATAAGAGTGGTAAAACATTCTTTTTGCAATGACTCCATGATGCAGAAGTGGCAGCTACAACACACACAGTGGGGTAGAGAAGACAAAGTGCATTTCCAATCCAGAACGAAATCTGTGTGCAATGAATGCAGAAAGAACACACTGACAGATGCCCAAGCACAGAGTCTCTGTAAGATAAGGAATGTGAAAAGGGCATTTTTTCAAAGAAACAAAACTGTGACAGCTTTTGGGTTTTTTTTTTAGAAGAAAGAATTGAGGAAAAGGTAGGCCTAACAGAAAAACATTGGAAAGATGGAATCGTGTTTCACAGCAATTGACACGGGTGATAAATGAGCCCAGGAGGGAAAGAGCTCAGAATGAGAGATGCAACAGGGCTCTGTCTGCTGTGCTCTGACACTGCTCTAACAGCTCCTAACTCTAATTAAATGATCTGGTATGCATATGCAGATATGCACACCATACACACACAAGGAACTATTTTCTAGCAAGCCTTGCCTGAATTCAGGCAAAACACAGCACCACTGTCAGTTCAGCCCATCAACACCAGCCTCAGCAATCCCAAAGAGCTGCCCTCCTCTTGTCTCAGATCTACACTTGTTCTGACATGTCCTTCAGGGAAAAGAAGTAAAAAATGTTAGTTGTGCACATAGTGCAGGTTGTTAGAATCTCATCATTCTAAACACGCGAATACTCTTAAAATTGACATGTTTCTGCCAGAGAAAAAGAGATAGAAATGTGAAGTTTTGGATTCTGCAAGGAATTTTATTTTTTAGCTAGGTGCATACACACATATGGGTCATTTCCAGCCCCTAAAAGGCCTCTTGGGCATTTTTTCCTCATCATTTATTGATTCCTGACACCTGATCACTGACATACTTAAGGCAGAGCTTGACAAAGGTGTCACAGAAACTGACACACAAACTCCCTGAATACTACTTAGAGGAAACAGTTTGACTGCACATGACATGCTGGGAGAGTATTCCCTGCAGGCTGGGGATGAGGAAGAGGAGGCAGAAGGTTTTGTAACCACACAGAACAGTGGCACAGAACTCTGCAGGGCAAGAAACCTGCTGTGTCCCTAAATCTGCTACCCTGGAGAGGGCTGACTAGAGAGCATCCTCATATCTCACACCAGTTAGACCCAGTTCCTTCTGGCCAGTGCTTGGAGATTTCCAGTGCCAGGCTTCCTGCAACTGGCTATGGCAGAAGAGAACAGACCCTCCCAACAGCACTTCCAATTTCTTGTTCATCTGTAAACTTAAAAAAAAAAATAATGGCAAATTGGACAGGAAACTTTTAACATAGAGAAATTTGTGTTTTCAAACTATTCCCCAGTGCCTACAGCTATGGGCTGGTGTCCTAAATATTCAATAAATATATAAAAAACCTCAAATGCTTAATTTCCAGAAAACTTATTTCTCAGCTTAACACAGTAAATTTTCATTAATTTCTTCCCCTAGGTTAATAGGAAACAAATTACATATCTGAAAATGTTAATGGAATTTCCCTACAGTTTCTCTCTTATGTCCTTATACCTGCAAATGTTTAAATATTATAAAAATATAGAAGTAGGGCGAGACAATGGACAATTTATTCTATTGTAAGCACAGTACTGCATTGGATGGATTGAAAACATGAGAAGGAAAAAAAATTCTCTATCTGAAAGGTCTGGCTGCAACAGTTTGTTCTGTCCTTAAAAGAATCCTGAGAGTAATGAAAGCATCAGATGGTGTCCTGCAGCACCAGGGAACAAATGGGTGGGGTTGCAAGGTTCAGTGGAGAGGAACAAGAGGTATCAGGCAGAGAGATCAGGTCAGGAAGACAAGAGAAATTAAGTTTGGGGTGATTCATCTACAGCAGGGTAGGCAGACAATGTCAGTGACAGCAAATCAAGAAGCCCAGCTGACATCCACTGCCATAGAGGGGTAACACTACAGGATTTCACACAACACAGGATCTGCTGCTGTTCTCCCAAACATCAGGATAAACACTACTGAGTCATGGCACCACCCTTCCAAATCAGCTCTGTGTGTTGTGAGCACACCGTGATGCATTTTGAAATGCTTCTGTTTTGACATACCCACACACAAGGCCCATTTCTAATAGACAGTTTAAATGAAACAGTAACACAAGTATTTCCAAATGTACATTGTATTCCTTCCTGACACTGCTCCCAACAGGTAAAAGCTCCCAATTTCCATGGTGATTCCCACAGGGCTGTCAGCAGCACAGCTGCCTCAGCCATTCCCCCAAACCACCTCCCAAGTGCAAAGCTGCCAGGTCAAATTCACACTGCTGTCAGGCTTCCAGGAGGATTCGGCCCTGTGTGCATCAATGGCAGAGGATCCAGCAGCACTGCACATGGCCAGGATGTGGAGTCTCCTGCATATGAAATTCCCAAGAGAACATATGGAATTCTGTTGTAAATGGCACCTGCTTTCCCTGGTATTCCAAGAGGCAGAATTTCCTGGAAGGATCCCTAAGGGGCAGCACAGCTCCACAAAAGTGCAACCCATGCTTTACAGGGATCACACACCTTTCATTCTGAACCTTCAAGTGCCAGGCAATTCCTAGAAAGCTGCTGCTATGGTTCCCATAGACAAAGTAAGGTTTGAGAACCTCCACATGTTTCCACACTCAAAGAGGGAGGAGTCTGTAAATTCAGTGTCAGCCTAGGCTTTTACAGTAAGTGACAATCATTTTTTCCATCTGAGCCCCTGTAGGTCAGGGCTAACCTGTATTTGTACAGCCAGAAGTGAGAGATATGATCAATAAAGCAGGATGAAAAATTACATGGTCCAAGGGTTCTCCCGAGCTCCAGGGGTGGGATCAGCAGGATCAGTCCAGCTGGCATCGAGTCAGAAGGGCACTCCCAGGCTTACTGCTGGGGCTGAGGCTGTTTACCATCTTTTAGGGAAGATAATCATATGATTAATGTCTTATCTGGAAAAACAGCACTAAGACTAAACTAGAACATGTAAATTTTCTGCTAACTAAAAGGAGAGTTCTGAAAATCCAGTTCTCACTTCATTGCAAAGCAGAAGCCACTTCACTGGTGTTAGAAGTATTCTGATGCCAGTACTCATAAAAGGAAAGCTCCATCAACTCAAGAACCTTCCAGAAACACAAAGCTTCTAATAACTTTCTCAGGGTGTACAGTAATGGTGATGACTCCAGTGCTTTCTTGATGGCCAAACTGCAGTCTCCCTTAGGAAACTCTTGAGACCATTTCCTCACACTCACTTAGAGCAACATACAGGGCAGGACATGGTCATCCCAGCTCCTCACCTTCCCTGCCAGCCCATATCCCCTCCTGCTGGTGTACTGTTAATGACTTGGGCAAAGGAACTGCAGCCATTCCCTGTGTAAAAACAGCATTTCTAGCTCATTTAGAAACCACCCCATTGCTCTAAAACATAGCTTTCATTTTGGCTAGTGGCTGCTTCACAGGTGGTTTGTCTTAAATAAAACCTATGTCCCTCCTGCTCCCAGTTTTACTCAGAGTAGAACATTCTTGGCCCCCCAGACCTCACTGAGGGAGGGTCTCTCCCTGCAAAGTGATGCACAAGGTGCAAAAGTGCTCAGGGCTGTTGGTGGATCTGTTCCCTGATGTTTGCACACACAGCCACATTCATTGCTTTCAAACCAGGACTGGTCCTGTCCAACAACAAAACCAAACCAGACTCAGAAAGCAGAATTCCCCCTGGAGCTTTATTTTCAGTTCTGACAATCTGGCTCCCCCTACAAGCACCCACATTTCAATAGTGAATGAAATGCAGGCAGATCACATTTTACACTTCAAAGAGGTGGGCCTGGAACCTGTTTCCATTTCAAAGAAAAAAAGCACAAGTGAACTGATTGTCACCCAAAATCATTTTTACTGCTGTAGAAAACAAAAGTATTTTAATTTGTATTTCCTTTTTGTAAGGTCTGTAAAGAGAATCCATGCTAGAGAAAGGTATTTTAAGAGAGGATGAATTAGCATAGTTTACAAAAGCCAATTAAACTATTGAAAAACACTCAGCATGCCACATTTTAAAGAAAGTGTATTGATTAATTAAGAGAAAACTACTGGCTTATTTATGGTTAAATTCCCTTCCCTTTATACTGGGATATTTTCTGTCTTTCTTAATAGTGACACATAAATGACATGAGGTTTTTTTCTGATCTAAAATAATATAACTCAAGTAGAACACTGCACATTTGTGTGGCAGAAAAATGTGTTCAGAAATTTCACACCTACAAATGTTAACACTTCTTACTCCAACTTCTTCAAACAAAATTATGGATTACAAATGTCTGTTCCATTAATATTAAAGCTCAGCTAAATTCATCAGACTTTCTGAGACATCTCAAAATGGTAAATAAAAATCATATTCCATCATAATGGAAATAACTTGCAAGATAAGCTTATCCAGGACAAATTGCAGGAAATTAGGGATGGAGCATGGAAACATGTCATGCCATGGACAGGGATGCCACTTAGGGATTAGGGTTAGGAAGACTTTGTGCTGCTGTCAACCACCACCCTTACAAGGTGGCTAAATCTAAATAAAAAATCTTTGGACATAATTTTGTGAGTCTTCTCAAATGACTATAAAGAAACACAGGGTGTGAAATTGTGCCCCGGCTCCCACTGATTCCACTGCAATCAGAATTTCCCTCCAATGCATCTGGCTAAGGACTGGGTAGTTCTGATATTCTAAAACTTTGAATTAAAGCCTAATCCTTTAAGAACCTGATCCACAGAGGTGATGATTTTGTTCTTACAAATATTTATTAGCACAAATCTTCCTGCTCACACAGATAATCCCCTCAGGTTCAAAACCAGAAACAAATATGCTGTACTAAGGGAAAAAGAGGGGAAAAGTCTGCAAAAAGGAGGAACAGAAGATGGTCACAAATACTGACAGAAGCAATGGGAACAGAGCAGAGCCTGGAGAAAACAGAAGAGCAGAACACTGAAGAGCTGAAGGCCTGGAATCCCTGAAGAACAAGTGACATAGGCTCAGAAGTGGCACAGAAGGGCACCTCTGACAGCAGTGATTTCCTGAGACAACAACCTGTGAGGGGCTGAATGAGATGAAGGGAAACCAGGAAAGGCAGTGGTTTAAATCTGGGCAAGGCTGAGCACTGGAGGTCCCTAAACATTGAAAACCATCAGCAACCCTTTGTCAATAAAAGGCAAAGAGGACAGAGTAAAACAATCAGAATATGAAACACAAGATATCAAGGCTAGAAGGAAAAGTGGAAGAGTAATGTAAGATTAACTAAAATAAAGACAAAACCAAGCTTATATTTAATATAATGAAAAAACCTGATCATTTTCTGGTATTTTCTACAGGCTCTTTATCTGAGTCTGTGAAAGCTGAAACAATTCACATCAGAATGCCAGTACCACAAGGAGCAATCTTAAACTGGGATGAGCAAAGCCATACACTGTCATTTCCACCTCTAATTTCTGTTTTCCAACATAGTTATTATACCCCTGAAACACTACTTAGGTTCTGGCCATGAAAGACAAAGTACAAAATAGATGTGAATCCCTGTTCTGAGGTCCTGCATTCCCACCAGGCAGGTATCAAACAGACATACATGGAAGAATGTAGATGTTTTAAGTTAATTATGTCCTATGGATGGTATTTCAGAAGAAATCTCAGTAACAAAAATACATAATAAGTAAATAAAAAGGGATGGGCTTGGTAAGACTTGGAATATTTGGTTACCAAGAGAAATGCAAGGTTGTGTTACACTTCAACACACTTCAAGGAAAACATGAAAATTACCAAAAGGCAACCAAATGCTACAGTATAGACTATCTATATTTAAACCGTTGTCTAATATAGATTGAAGACAACAAGAAAATTAAGACTTTCCAGTCAATGTTTAAGTGTTTCAGTCAATCAGGTTAAAATTGGAGTCTTGTTTTTCTCCCCTGTGACTCCTAAGCATCTTGTTAGATGCCATTACCAGCTAGTTAATAGCAGCAGCCTAAGTGGACGACAGAATGAATTCTTGGTAGAATGAAAAATGGCAGCTATTTCATTATAAAATGTGCAAGCAGTGTCACAGCCAAGTATGAGCTCCCTGGATGATCAGGATGTTCAGATCCTGACCCACCTCTGGGTGGCTGGATCAGTTAATAATGATAATTATTACATCAGATAATGATCCCTGCCCTGCCAGCAGCACAACACACAGGGGACAAATCAGTGCCTGGGGGTACACAAGGTTAGCAGCCACTGAACCATTACTCTGTAACAAACAGGATGGTCCCTGTGCTGTGAGTTCAGCACATCCCACTGAGTCCTGCCCTGTTCCACACATCCCTGCTATTCCCAGACTAGCTTCTCCCAGTGAGTGCCATATGAACACGTGTAAACCATCTAAATATGTTTTTATTTTGAGGAGGATGCCAGAAATTTGAACGTTTCTGTTCAAACCTGTCTTCTAGAAGTGCCAAGGCAAAGAGAGATGCAGATATATCACAGCCACTGTGGAGGGCACCTTGCTGAGGTGGGCACAGAGCTTGTTAAGTGGAAAAAGGTGATAATAAGGAACAGTGAGATGGAGAGCAGAAATGGGAACTGGTTCCCTAAAAAGCACAAAGTATGAGCTGCCCATGTTCCCTGTGACCCCAAGGTTAATTAAAACAGGGGCACAGAATTAGTACTGGGACATGCAGCTTCTCCAGTGTGGCTGCTGAACTGTGAGCTCCAGCTTGATTGCACAGACTTTGATTTCACAGCTTAGTCTGAGCTGGAAGGGATCCACAGGGATCATCAACTCCCATCCAGGGACTGCAGCCACAACCCTGGTGTGATTAGCACCAGGAGCCAACCTCAGTTTCTCCACCTGGAAAATAGTAATAAGAACTGTCTCTAGTTTTTTTAAGTTCCATGAACTCCATGCTGGGGGCTAAGAAAGTTAAGTGAGATGTGGGTCTCATCTAAGTTATTCTGAAAAAAAATATATATGTATATTAAATCTTACAGTAGTTGTATCTCCTCCTTCAGAGTGCAAAGTTATTGTTGAAATCTTGTTATTCCAAATTGACTTTGCAAGTACAGAATTTGACAATTCTTTCTCATATATCCACAGGGCACAAGAGATAATCTCAAAGCAAAACCTTTGAAGGAGGTTTATCAAGACTGTACTTATTCCAATTGCTAATGAGCTAATGAGGAAAAAAAAATAAAAACATTTTTTTCTAGAGCAGAAATTAGTGATAAAAATGCCCAAAGCAACATCATCACATTCATCACCATGCAACAACAGCCACACACTGAGATGAACATGGCTTGGAGGCTCAAGTGTTTATAGGGCTGCGTGTCGATTGAGGAAGGGCTCCTGAATGCAATCTCCTTCCCACAACACAGGCAGAGTTATAGCTTTGCTTAGAGCCAAACTGTCATAAAATAGCTCATCCTAACTCACAACCATTTGGCAACAGAATTACAGCTTGTTCCAGACCACAGCATAACAAAAGAGCATCAACTTCTCACCAGGACACTGCTGAATCAATCTTACATTTTACACCTGAGCTGTCTGGGTTTAATTAGAGCCTTGCAATATCTCAACATTGCTCCTAATAGCAATATCACTAGCAAATAGATATTGATATTACAGGGCCTGGAAAAATCCCACTATTTACTCTTTCTAACTCATCCTGATGCAGGACATACACACGTGATTTAATCAGCGTGGAAGAGACAATTTTCACTGAGAGGCAGCAATCAGTTACTGCTCACTCAGACACAGAATGTCACAGGATTGAGTTTGTTCCCAACTTTTTATTCTTCCCAGAACAGCTGGAAGAGGTTTGTGCTTTTCAGAGCAAAGATCGTCATTTCTTTATAAAATAATTACAAACAACTCCTTATAGGTTAATTACCATCTCAGTTATCTCCTTGGTGCTTTCAGCAATACTTCCTGAAATACTGATTCTAAAGGTGACTGGTGTTGAGAGGTGGCATTTCTGAGGGGCCCTTCCTCAAATACCTTCAATGGTTTAATTTGCAAAATCATGGCTCTGAAATCCTCTCTCAGCTGTCACTACCTCAAACCTGATATTAATCACCAGTTTTAAAAAGAAAACATGTCATTCATCTAAATAAAGCAGCATTTTGTAAATAATTAATAAGGAAATTAATAGCAGCACCAACAGTAGCAGAGAACTTCCTGATTTATTTTCCTTCTAACTCATCCAACTTTCAAGCAACACCTAAGAAACAATGCCATGCTATTAGCTTAAGAATACTTAGGTTAATACTTGTACTAAGCCTCAGAATCTGCCACTGTAAACATGGCTTTGCCTAAATCTGCAACAGCTTCATAATCTCCTCTTGACAAACCTGACTCCTTATCCAAATAAGGATCTAACACTATAACATATTATAACTCTAATAACATATTTCATATGTTATTAGAGTTATTATATGTTAATATATATTACATATAATATATTAATATATATTCTTACTCTATATATATTATCTATATAGTGTTATATAACACATAACACTATAACATAACAACTCTATAATATATTTGATTGCTGTGCCTACTCAAAAAAATCCAGGTCCAATCTCCCCTTTCTCCAAGTATTTTTTGTGTAAATGGTTAATGCAAAGGAACCCTTTAAACCCAGCATCATTTACTGATGATTTTGAACAGGGCCTGATTAACTTTACCACAGCTGACACCATTCATCTGTCAATAACAGAATATTAACAAGGGTGGAAGCTGTGTAATTAAAAGGAAAGGGAGCACACCTGCTGTAACACCCAAATATTGCTGGCTACACATTAGAATTTCAATGTATTTGTCACTCCAAGTCTGTAAGGTCAATTTTGTATAAAAAGGGCTTCAAGTTCCTTTGCCACTCATGACAACCAAAATTAAATATTCACACCAAACACTCCTCAAGTTTCTTTAGGTTTATGGTCAAAGCAGGTCAATCACGTCCCTGTTTTGTAGACAACTTCTCCTAAATAACCATTAATTTTTGAATATTAAAAATGAGCTTTTCTTGGGTTTTGTGTTTTGCTGACATAAGAGAACCAAAGCCACAAGTCTCAATCGTACACCTGGATGCCATTCTGCCTTTTTTAAAATAAAAATACTACTGTCAAGATGGTCCCACTGCTGCTGGCTTTGGGCTGAGCCACAGCAAAGCCCTTTTTGTCTGGATAAGCTGATTTTTGTCTGCTTCCACAGAGAGGAACAGCACAAGGAAGTCTTGTGTCAAGCAGGAATGATGACAGAACAGAAAGAAAAATATTTTTTATTTTTTATGGTTTTAAGGAAAAACTTGGGAATATGGTGGAGGAAACTTCCTTGGGCTTTTACATAGGTGTAAAGAAAAAATACAGTTTTTTTGTGGAAACTGAACACGATCTATTCATCTTGACAGCTCATTCCAGCCCACATTTACAGCAGTATCAGACTGCAGGAAGCAAGCACTCAGGGAAATGAAAATTTAAATAAGTGGGATCCAGTAAAGGGCTAAAGACAAAGTAGTGAAATAATGTTGTTGTTCTTTAGCATAAAACCCTCACTATTTTGCCAGGCTCAAAGCATGCACTCCTGCAGGAAAGAGATACATAAACAGTGAGACAATGTGGAAATATTCTGAATTAATGTTCCACTCAGCTCTCACTCTTACTTGCCGGGTTTTTAAAGGATATCAAATAAAAAAGTCACAGGTAAAAATCATTCCACTCATATTTCAATAAACGGAGAGAAATTCAGGCTTTTTGTTGTTTAGAGAACATTCTGGATTTCTCAGGGATAGTGGCTGACTAATTTTAGTTAGGCAAAATACAGTAAACTTACAGGAAGAACTGCAATTTGCACAGGAAAAAAACAAAACAAAGCAAAAGAAAAAAATACCCACCCCAAAACAACAATCTAAATTTTGTTCCTTTAGGTTTTAAGCAATAATAATTATAATGATTTATTGCTGAAAATGAAACCTTTGTACCTCTTGTGCTGCAACATATACTTAAATTAAAATGAAACCTACCTTTACCTTCCCCTACTTCTGCCCTTCTCATTTAAAAAGCAAAGATAGTGTGGGAATCCATCCTAATAATGACACGTTAATTACCATATGAAGAATCCTCTTTTGGCCCCAGTATCACTGATTTTGTGCAGATCACAAATTAACACTCCCAGATTGCAACTTCTCACCTACCAGCCCTGTTCCTGTGTGTATATAATTTTAAATCAAGACCAAATTCCACTGTGTAACTTTTGCCACAAAGGAATATAGAAACTGAAGGAGATGGAAACAACTGACTGTCACTTAGCAGCCAACAATTCACCAGCTCAATAGTCTGGGTTGCAAATGAGCAAAAAACAGCACATAAAAATCAGAGTAAGCTTTTGGGTTGAGAGACAGTTGATTCATCCTTTCTGATACAAATAAAGGGAATCCTGGAATGGTTTGGGCTGGAAGGGACCTTAAGGCCCATCCCGTGCCACCCTCTGCCATCAGCAGGGACACCTTCCACTATCCCAGGTTGCTCCAAGCCTTGTCCAACCTGGCTTTGGACACTTCCAGGAATGGGGAAAGCACAGCTTCTCTGAGAAACCTGTGCCAGGCCATCACAGAGAAGAATCCCATCTTCATATCCCATCTAACCCTGGCCTCTGGCAGAGGGAAGCAGTTATCCCTTGTCCTGTGACTCCAGCCCTTGTCCCCCAGTCCCTCTCCAGCTCTCCTGGAGCCCCTTTAGTCCCTGGCAGGGGCTCTGAGGTGTCCCTGGATCCTTCTCTCCTCCAGGAGAGCACCCCAGCTGTCCCAGCCTGGCTCCAGCCCACTGATAAATTCTGCATCCTAATGTTGGGAGCCCCAGGGCTGGAGGCAGCTGTGCAGGTGGGGTCTCACCTGAGGGGGGCAGAGGGACAGAATCCCCCCTCCCCTGCTGCCCAGGCTGGGGGATGAGCCCAGGACACGTTTGGTTTCTGGGCTGTGAGTGCACGTGTCCAGCTCATGTCCAGCCTCTCACCCTCCACACCCCAGAGGCCTTCTCAGACACAAACACTATTTATGGGACAGCCAAAGTCAGTCCTCAATCAAATCAACTAATAATTTGCTTATATTCTATAAGCTATATTTATAACTATTAATAGTATATGGTAATAATACTATTATTATACTAAGATTGCTTCTGAATTGCTAGTTGCAAGTAATAACAAAATTATTCCAGGAGGAGCAACTCTATTCTTGAAGTCCTTGGCTTGTGTACAGACCAAAGTTGGCTCTCCTTGATTGAATTATAAAAACACCAGCAGCACTGTGCAGCTCTGAGAGGTGTTTTTCTGCTCTCCTGCTGCTGAGGGAACGCTCCATCAGATGCTCTGAGGCATACAAATTGCTACACGCTGCAGCAAATGGACCTTGCTCAAAACCTGCCACTGAAAGAATCACTCCAGAGCAGAATGGAAAAATTTAGCTCTGATCAAAGCCTTTAACAGACATCATCTTTAATGTGGTCACTCAGGTGAGCAGAGCTTTCCCTGCTGCTCATCCCATGATGTATTTGTGCACACCCTGCACACACCCGTGGCTCTTGGGTATTTGACACTTCTCTTCCTCCCCTTGCCATTTCAGTCTTAACTTCCTAATCCTCCCTCTTTTCTAAAGAGCACACAAACTGCTTCTCAATTATGTTTTTCCCTTTATTAGAGGGGTATGATTCTTTCATTATTTTTAGAGGTACTATTATTATTATTATTCTCTCCAGAGAGGATCACAGACATTACCAAGAGTGGATCTCTCCCCCGTGTACAGCCTACAACAGTACTAAGAGTGTAAACAGAAATATTTGACTTCTCACACTGAGAGAGGCCAGCAATCTTCCTGGTTTGTCCTGTTTTGTTTGAAAAGGAAAACATTATTGCTCAGAAGTCCAGCTCCTTGCTTACTGTAATGGCTCTCAG
This sequence comes from Hypocryptadius cinnamomeus, assembly GCA_013400635.1. NCBI lineage: Eukaryota > Metazoa > Chordata > Aves > Passeriformes > Zosteropidae > Hypocryptadius > Hypocryptadius cinnamomeus. Next base: position 5,793 of record VYZP01039560.1, on the reverse strand, counting down.
TTCCTACCTGTGTTGGATCCCCTCACACCAGGAACACTCCTGGGCATAGATACCTTTTACCCATAGTTTTTATTTCTTCTTTTCTAACTCTGTACAGCATTGTGCATTTTTCATTAAGTTTCAGAAAATACATCATTTCTATTCTGATGTTCTTAGGGGAACAATATGAACATAAACAACACATATTCTTAATGACACCAAAAGTAATCTAAAATCCTCAGTGAAAAATCTTTCTAGCCAGGACTAGAAGAAGCCTGTTATGTGCTGACCTTCACTGACATCCTTTTGAAATCTCCAAATGGTTGCAGCTGCCATGGTTTCTTTTATGAGTCAACAACCTTGTCTGATTAAGTGTTAAAAGAGCCCTTCTCATTACTGTTGGAAGGCAGGATTTCTCCAAGAGTTGTTAATTTAAATGAACATTCGAGTTTCTGTCTTTTAAAGGCTGTTATTTGCTACATCCATTTTCTGAACTTAGAACAGAAGATCCCTTTAACTCCTTTAATCTCCTTGTTAGCCATTCCCATCTGTCCTTGCAAGAATCTCACAGGGCAGCAAGGTACACAGTTGGCAATTGGACACCAACGTGTAATCATCAGTTTCAAAGTCACATTTTAGCATCCTCAGCTTGAGAGAAAACACAGCCTTTCACCACTGACTTTTGAAATTTACTTGAAGTCTGACAACACTGGAAACTGTGATTATACTAAAAAGCACTTTAAAACTTGAAATTAATTTTCAGGTATGTATTAACAGGGGTGCTAGCCCAAAGAGAATCCCCAATTAGAAGTGAGTTTTGAAATTAATTTTCAGGTATGTATTAACAGGGATGCTAGCCCAAAGAGAATCCCCAATTAGAACTGAGTTTCTGAAGGGAACACACAGCCCTGGGTGGACAACATGAGGCAGGGAGCACATTACACAGGCTAACTCAAAACAGCAGCAGTTTTCCTGGTACTCGTCTTACTGCAAAGAAGGAAAAGAGAAAGTGTCCTGGCACAACACCCACTACTTAATTTAGCAACATCAACACCTTCACATTCATTCCTACTGACCCACAAAACTTGCTAAAATAGACACAGGCACCAAAACTGAGCTGAATCCACTGGCTTTCCTTGCTTGCAGTTCAGAGTATCCTCATCTGCACTAGAGCTTATCTTTTTAAAACAGAAGATGGTTTGTCTCATCAGGCCACATCAGTCACCAGGAGTGAGCAAGCTCCACGGTGGTAAAAAGCAAGAAGAAACGACAGAGCAGCACAGAACCCTCTGCAATTGTGACACTCAGTGCTCCTGACAGTGCTCAGCCACCGAGGGGCAGGGATTCATCAGGCAGCAGAGGAGTTAAACAGCAAGGAAAGAGACTTTTCCCCCAAAAGTCTGTGATTCAGGAGGCTGAACTGAGTGAAGGACTCGGTGCATAATCCAGGCAATGGGAGAGAATGGCAGATGGGAATTTACTGATTAGGGAGCAGCTGATGCAGTCAGACCCCCAGAGAGCCAGCCTGGCCCTGAGCACTGAGAGCCACTCTGGGTGGCCAGGGCTGGCAAAGGACCCAGCACAGCAGGAGGAGGCTCTGGATCCTGCTGTCCTCTGAGAGGGCAAACACAGGCAGCCAATGTGAGAAAATGGGAATACACATGTGAGAAAACAGGAATAACACATGTGAGAAAACAGGAATAACACACGTGAGAAAACAGGAATAACACATGTGAGAAAACAGGAATAACACACATGAGAAAACAGGAATAACACATGTGAGAAAACAGGAATGCACACGTGAGAAAACAGGAATAACACATGTGAGAAAACAGGAATAACACACGTGAGAAAACAGGAATAACACATGTGAGAAAACAGGAATAACACATGTGAGAAAACAGGAATAACACATGTGAGAAAACAGGAATAACACATGTGAGAAAACAGGAATGCACACGTGAGAAAACAGGAATAACACACGTGAGAAAACAGGAATAACACACGTGAGAAAACAGGAATAACACATGTGAGAAAACAGGAATAACACATGTGAGAAAACAGGAATAACACATGTGAGAAAACAGGAATAACACATGTGAGAAAACAGGAATGCACACGTGAGAAAACAGGAATAACACACGTGAGAAAACAGGAATAACACACGTGAGAAAACAGGAATAACACATGTGAGAAAACAGGAATAACACATGTGAGAAAACAGGAATAACACATGTGAGAAAACAGGAATAACACATGTGAGAAAACAGGAATGCACACGTGAGAAAACAGGAATAACACACGTGAGAAAACAGGAATAACACACGTGAGAAAACAGGAATAACACATGTGAGAAAACAGGAATAACACATGTGAGAAAACAGGAATAACACATGTGAGAAAACAGGAATAACACATGTGAGAAAACAGGAATAACACATGTGAGAAAACAGGAATAACACATGTGAGAAAACAGGAATGCACACGTGAGAAAACAGGAATAACACATGTGAGAAAACAGGAATGCACATTTGAGAAAACAGGAATGCACACGTGAGAAAACAGGAATAACACACATGAGAAAACAGGAATGCACATGTGAGAAAACAGGAATAACACACTTGAGAAAACAGGAATAACACACCTGAGAAAACAGGAATAACACGCGAGAAAATGGGAATACACATGTGAGAAAACAGGAATACACATGTGAGAAAACAGGAAGAATGTGCAGGCAGGTACAGCACATACAGCACAAGTCCCTGCACTGTGTGCTTGAGTTTGTAGTTGTGGCAGGTTTGGGTCTAAGAATCTGCACCTGAAGGATTTTTATACTAAAACAATGAGCTTGTGATGTTTTGTCTTGATGTTTTCTTAATAAACTCATAACTAGGTGAAGCACTCCACGGATTGCAGTGTTCCAACACAGCAGCAGCTTCCCTGTCATCTGATGAATCCCCAATAATGAGGGAAGTTTGCCTCCACTTCTCTCTCCACTGCCTCGCAAGAATCAAGCTGTCAAACAAAGACCAAACCTCCTCAAGATGTGCAACTTCCAAGTCAGTCAGGCAGCCAGTTGTATTTTGGCTTAGGACAAGCCAGCACAAACTCTGGGCTGCTTTACAAACAACACACAAGTATATGAACATGTGTGGAAAATTATTTAACATGATGCTTATCTAGAAATTACTTCTCTTCCAGCCTTGGAGTGAAAGTGATAGTAAAACCAAAATATCTTCAATGCTCCTTTTCCTTGCCCAGGATTACTCAAAAAGCTGTTGAGTACATTGTACTCTACAGAATTTAATTTAACTAAACAATAAAATAAAGCAAGATGTGAAGTAAAAAACAGGCACAGAGATACAAAAGAAGAAGTAGTAATGTACACAGGTGAAGAAATGACACCAGATACGGGCTTGCTAGTGGGACACTTGGCTTGCACCAGAACATCCCAAATCTGATGGTGCAGACACTGAAAGATCTGAATGATGCTAGTGCTACTTCAAACCCACCTACAGAGAAATAATTCTGAAAGCAGAAATACTGACAGCACTTGTACTTGGAGAAACCTACTGAAGCCAAACAGCTGTGCTCCTTGAAAAAGATTCTCCCTTCACTGAGAGACACTGAAATATTCAGAAGTGAACAAATTAAATTACCAAATTAATTGAAGTACAGATGCAAATGAAGGAATCATATGCTGATACAGTTACCAGCAATTTGCAAAGCCTCAGCTGTGAGCTGTATACGTAGAGGAAAGATGTTCTTTGCCTTGTTTTTCTGCTGATGCTCTTAATGAGATTTGTCCTTATATACACATTGTTAAATTTGATCAGTTGCTAAGTAATAAAATAAATTCCACTTTTTTTTTTTTTTTCTTCTTAGCACCACAGAGAGGTTTTAGAAACATACCTCGTAACAGCACCACTGTGGCCAGCAGGAGCAGGGCAGTGCCCATGCTCCCATGGTGTGTCCACTTCAGGGGGAAGGACATTGAGGGGCTGGAGTGTGTCCAGGGAAGGAGCTGTGGAAGGGGCTGGAGCACCAGGAGCAGTTGGGAGGGCTCAGAAAAGGTGGTTTAGAGGGGAGCTTCTCATTCTCTACAACTCCCTGACAGGCGGGTGCAGCCAGGTGGGGTCTGCTCCCAAATAACAAGCAACAGGATGAGAGGAAATTACCTCTTTGCTACAGTAGGGAAAATTTCTTCACTGAAAGGTGGCTGCCAAGGGGTGGAATTGCCATTCCTGGAAGTCCTTAAAAGATAAGCACATGTGCAGCTGCCCTGTCCCACGCCATTCCATCACAAGTTATTTTCAACAGCCTCAACTGCAAATTCACAGCTGAGCAACTCTGTACATCCAGAATGATGGAAATGCATCGAGCCAGGCGAGGAATTAGTTTGTAGCTTCAAGTGTCTCTGAACACTGGAATTCCTGACTCCATAAAAGTGAGAGTTGGTGTGCATTCATCATACAAGTTACCAGGAAACTGTCACTGATCACTTCAGGAGCTTGTTCTACCTGCCCAAGCCAGCACTGAAACACTGACTGATGGGTCAGTGAATGCTTTTTATTGACTACTGCTATTGTACATTCTTGCTGTGACCCCAAGCTCTACAGTAACTCTGTGGAATATTAAACAGTCTATTTTGTCACTATTTCAATTTATTAAAAGCATGTCTTCATGAAAACTAAAAAAAAAAAAACAACCCAACAAAACCAAAACCAAAAAAAAACAACCAAAAAACCCCCAAAAATCTAAACCAGATAGCTAGAAGGATATTTAGGATAACAAGGCAGAAATCTAAAGATAGGATAAAAAATAAAAATAAAAATAAAAAAAAGAGTTCCATATTTCTTACTCCACCAGTTTTTGGACTTTCCATTTCAGGATCCAAAATCAATAGTCCAATAAATATCACAAAACCTATGAGACTGAAGTCATCATTCTATGGCCTGAGCATAGATTTTGTTTTGTAATTTCATAGACGCTTTGCAACTTGCTAAGAGGTTCATGTTCTTATCATGGAAGAAATAAATTCATCCCAGTATCTGGATGAAGTGCTATTAAATCTGAACTCAATAGAAAGGTAATGATTATTTGTAAGACTCTAGGACACTGATCACCTTCATTAAGCAAAGAAGATATGTCCTGAAATACGGGGGGAAGAAGCAGATCTTGTATTCAAGCTGCAATTGACCTTCAGCACAGGACTCATCACTCTGAGATAAGGCACTGGAGCTTTGTGATGCTGAGCAGGTTGCAGTATCCAAGTGCCTTTACTGATGGCCTTTATGGCTGTCCATCACTGGAGCTGTCTGGAACAGTGGAGCTCAGCAGCAGCAAACAGGCTGTGACCCACCGGGGTTCATCCATGATCCCAAGGGACCTGCATGATTCCTGCTGACCTTGCAGGATTTCAAAGAGCTGTTGATGCCCACAGAAGCACCTGCAAGAGCAGCATGACTTATATGGAGAACACTGGAAGGTGAGGGGTACAAGAGACACTGATGCTGCACCTGGAGTGGCCTCCATTGATGAGCTTTTGCAAGACTGATTATTCCTCACAGGTATTTCCATGTTGGAAGTTTTGTTGATTTCATTTCCCCAGTTTCTTTTGATGCCTTGTGAAGGCTGACCTGGAACAGAGGCCACACAGAGTTAAAGAATAAAGTAGGGATTTCTTAGAAGGCCTCAGTGGATCCACCTTGGGCAGCACAAGAGCCCAGCCAGGGTTGCACCCAAGATGGACCAAAATGGTCACAAAATGCACAACCAGCCACGGGTCTCTCACTTTTATAAATTCTGGTCCAT
>VYZP01039559.1:9475-68429 GCA_013400635.1 Hypocryptadius cinnamomeus | reverse complement strand
GAACTATCAGAAGAAAAAAAAAACATAATGAGATAATGGCATAAAAATATTAAAAGGTCAGAAAAAGTTGTATTAAAGATTATATATTTTGTAAATCAAAGGCAATATGAAAACATTCAGATGGATTTGTCTGAAGGCCTGAAATGATTTCTCAAAGCATGTTTTACCAATCCTGTTGCTGTGCTTACTTAACCCTGGACTCTTCCAACTAAGCATTCTGACAAGACAGTGCTAATCCTATCTAAAGCAATTCATGGGTTACAAGCAAAATTAGCAAATGTATATAATATCTGCATGTTGATGAAAATCCACGATGTCTGATGCACCTTGCTGGAAGCTTCAAATTACTGATCTTTGCAACATACACAGGGCAATTGCCTTTCTGCAGTCAGACAGAGATTTGTATATGTAGCTGGAATTGCTAGCAAATATAAGGCAAAAGTTCATTAGAAAAAATCCTCTTCTCTGAGGGTGAAGGCTAAATCTTGCTATGGGAGTTGATATTAAAAGGCACTCTACAGATGTTCATTGCTCCCATCAGTGGCACTTACAATATAATGTGTTGGAACAGGATATCAGATTGCTGTTATCACGTCCTGTTTGCTAGAATAACAACACGGTACCACAGCACTAATTTTCCTAAAGACTGATATTATCCTTTCTGGAGTTTAGGAGAATAAGAAGACTGGATACTGAAAATACTTCTGTTTCTTTCTTCCAACAGCTAAGGCATGAGTGTATTTCTTAATTGTCATTGATTCATTCTCTCATGTGTATTGCTTTTCAAAAAGTTTTCAAAAATGTTTGCTGAGTAGCTGTGGGAAGTGATCTGAATGTCCAGTATGCTCCAAGTGATGTTAGATTTTTCCTTTGTTTTTATGAAAACTGTGTTCTGTATTATCCCCAGCCTTTAAGTGGTTTATGATCTTTTCCCACTGCAAATCATCTGCAAAATTGATTAATATGCTTTCTTCCAATCATTCCTGAAACTATTGCACACAGAAAACCCCCAGAAGGCACCTTCTCTCAATTAGCACTGGGGTTTTTTTGAAGGCATTTCTCTGCATTCCCATACTACAGATTATGACATCAAACAATTGAGATTAGGATCAGCGTCTGAACAAGCAGGAAGGACATATGTTCTTAGGGGAAAAGATCTCACACACAGAGATATTTTCAGTAAATTGCAGATTCTAAAAGCTCAGCAAAAGCCCAGGCTTTAAATTGGCTTATTTTAAGTGCTGTTCGTTCCTCTGCCAGTTTTAAAGCAACATTTGGTCCTCATGAACACAGAAAACCAATAGCATGTGACCTAGTCAGCCCTGCTGGAGTAGGCACCTCCCACTCATATGGAAGATTTTGCCAGAAACCCATGCACACTGCTGTCAGCTTTCACAGTGTTTTCCTGAGGAACTGAGGTGACTTGCTCCTGATTTCCACCTCAAACAGTTCTAAGATGGCCAAGAAGAGCCCTTTGTTATGGTTCATCTCCTTTATTTCTGCCTCCAGAGGAAGAACAAACCAGGCACAGGCAGAGAGGCAGGAGATGACAAAAGGCTTTTCCTGAGGGAAGGCAACTGTAGCCATTATGCTTCTGTCCATTCAAGTTGTCTTTTCTTCTTGGGTGAGTAAGGATGGGAGGAGGAGAGACATTTGGGGGTCCCACCCAGCCACAGACCTCTTCATCCCAGGGCTGGCGAGGAAGGAAGGAGGTGAAATAAAAGTTAAATTCCCCCAAACACTGGCTGCATTGTGATTTTTTGATCTTTTTTAGGTCTACTAAGGCACAAAAGTAGGAGACTTGTCAGTGTTCTGGAGTTCCTGCTTTATTTTCTTGGGTATGGAGCACTGTGATAAGAAGAAAAGTAAACCCAGTTCTTGTCATGGGGTGGTTCTTTTATTTTCTGTGGGGTTTTACATAGTGCCATGGTCAAAGACAGGCTTCCAGACAGAGGCCAAACTCCTCATGCCGAAAGTTAGGTAGCAAAAGTTTTTTTTTAATAAAAAACAGATCAATATGGGTCATGATTAATAAGTGAGGAGATCCAATATATAGTTCTATAGGTAATTTTCAACTTTATATGATTTTTAGGTTCATGACAACATAAAAGTATGTTTGAGTAGCACAAATTAGTAGAAAGGTTGCCTCACCATTTAGATCTCAAAAATATTTGTTGAGTTCAGATACCTTGATTTTGTGGACTCACTTGCCTTATTGTTGTCTACTTAAATCAGGCACAAACTCATTGAAACACAAGTGTGATGATATTAGAAATTAGGGCCTGTATCTTGAGAGTGAATTCTATTAAACAAGTTTTTTTTATAAATGAAAAATTCTAAAATTTTGGGATCCCTTTGGTCTCCCCAGGCCAGTACCTCCTGGGCATTTTCCTCAGGGATGCATTTTTGTCAAATAAAAACCAAAAAAGTGGTGAGATGCATTTGAGCATTCATCATTTCTGTGGCTGATAACACAAGAGTGGCATGACAATGAAAGCATCAAAGCAATTTAACTTGCCCACATTATTAGGAAAGTGCTGTCTGTCCAGTCCCAGTACATTAAAATGTAGCTATTATTGCCTCAAATCACAGCTATCCCTGACTGAAGCTGTAAGAGAGTGGAACCATCCAGGAGAGAATAGTGACAAGTGAATTTTAACCTTTTCTTCTTGTCATTTGAACAATTTTCTGTTTTCTACATAAAATTTAAGATAATGTGTATTTTTAGGTTTTTTATTTTTAAATTACAGCATTTGCACTGCCTACATAAAAGGGCATTTTATTAATTCATTTGACATTTTGCACAAAACTCCAAGCACCTTGTGACCTTCCTTATAAGCACTCATTTTTAGAATGTGTTTTAATCAATATTAAAGCTTAAAGAGTAATCAGATGAAAAAGTTTGTCTCTTAATACCAGTAAACTGTATGCTTAACCACTTAATTCTCTTTTACTATAACTCAAAGGAAACAATTGATCTGATCCAAACATTTATTCATACTTAGAGAAGAAAGCTATCTTAAGACAAAGAAAATACTTTAATTCTGTGGTCTGGTCTTATATTGTCTGTATATCTGAAAATATCATTCTAACATTTCCCCTGAAAGGGATTGCAGAAAACCAAGAGAAAAGGAAGTGGGAAGTTTGTTGGGCAATGCTTATGTTTTGTGAACCTTCAAACCCAGGCTAGAGTTGGTTTATTGGGTCAGATGATACTTCATCACATGAAAAAACATCTTTAAGAAATTAAGCACATCCTAGTGGCTTAGTATGTGCATTCCATTTGTATTTGAAAGAATGAAACAATGCGTTTTCTTGAGAGGCAAAAGGAAACTTTCTTTCCCTTACTCTTCTGATGTTCAATTTTAAAGTTTTCCAACCACATATGGTTGATGTGCTGGAGCAATGAAACCAAGAATAAGAATTTAGTGCTATAATTTCATGAACACTAGCAGACATAAGAGCCCACTGTTAAGTGGTTCACCCAGAAATCAATCTCTTGATTGTAGATGCTTACTAGTTAAAAAGAACATGATTTTATTGATTACAGCAGCCTTCATTAAGCCATGGATTAGAAGCTGAGATAGTAATTATTGTGCAAGAATAGGTGTGATACAAATGAGAGAGTTAAGACAGAGTATTGAAAAACACAAGACAAATTTGATTGTATACAGGACCTGGAAAAAGAGTAACACAATTTTGATAAGATAGGACTTTCTCCTGGAAGCACAAAAAGTGGACAATACTTTTGAGGACAACCCTAAACTAAGCACACTGATGTCTAAGAAGCTTGGGAGTGTTAAAACAAAAGGGGGAAATAAAAGGAAGATGAAAATAAAATCTAATTCCTATGATTCTACAAGGTAATGGCCCAGTAAAAGAAAGGGAAAGACATAGGCATAGGAGTGTTCAAGAGTGCTCTGATTTTTTTTTTTTTTTTACTCCTGGGACTTACAGAAAATTCAGGAAAGAATTTAAAAAGGTAGGCTATTTTGGTAGCTGCCTTTTCAAAATGGAAGTCTTTCTTCAAAGGCCAAATGCTAACTTCTGCCTCTTCGTCTGGGAAAAATTCACAGAAAACTCTTGAAAAGTTCCACTTTCCTAACTTTAGCTTGTAGGTATTTCATAGAAATTGATCTGTAGGAGTGACAATAAAGGCAAAACTTGGAAGAAGAGAACTGAATTGTGCTTAGGCCAAGGGCTGAATACAGAGTGAGGCAAAAGTGAATTAAAAGAACTAGCAGTCGATTTGAGTTCTGTGGGCAGAAAGATAGTAAGTGAATAAATAAGGGAGATAGTAAGTGAATAAAGTTAAGGGAGATGAAGCTTCTTAGCAAACACTGTGTGGTCTGACTGCAGTTTTCTAGGCACTTTGAAGTTCAGTGAGTATGGCTTCAGGACGCCATTAAAATGAGAGTTACAGTAGCTGATGCAGGAAATAATTATGATGTGACCAAGAAGGAGTTTTACAGAGGTGGAACCTGGTAACATTTCAGAAGAAGTATCAGAAATTCAGATAAAGGTTTTTTATTATATTTTAAGGTAAGGATTTTCTACTATATTTTAAAATAATTTGTAGTTTCAGAAGTTCAAAACTGGGATACAGGGAGTAGAATTGGTGTCTCAGTGATTGAACATTTAACTGAGAAACCAGCTTCATTCAGAAAAATAAAGTACACAGAGAAGCTGAAAATCCATGCAGCATTTTCCTTTCTGGTTAAGGCTTTACTTCTCCTTGTCCTTCCCTTGAGAGAGTGTGCAAGGTGCTTCTTTATCTTTCTCATGGTGAGTCATGGCTAGTGTCAGCCCTAGTCCTCCTTTGCTCCCAGAAAACAAAATCATATTAACCTTTAATCATCTGGTTCTTCTCTTAAAATGCTTAACTTACAGAAGCAAAGCTCCTAAACCACATGCCAACTCATCCAAAAGTATGATCTTTACTTGCACTTGTGTGTGGAAAAACATTTGGACAAAGCAAGAAATGCAGCTGAATTCAGTTTACATACACCACTGACAAATACCACTAAAAGCAAGACTGACAAATAGAATATGATGGTGTTTTCATTATTGTCACCTCCTTCTATATAGCTTAGAATTTTATGCAAGATCTAATAAAATAATAGTGGCCACTTGGCAGTACATTCACCAAGATTTCAAACTTTAAAATTTAAAGAAAACATTATTTCTGTGAAATAGCACTTTTATCTTAAAAGTATTCAAGTATTGATTAGCAAATATTGTTGTCCCAACCATAAGAAAGCCTGTGGTCTATTACCTTGTTTTTGTTTTAAAAAATGTTCACATTTTTAGGATAATGCACTTTTTATGTGCAACTATGTACTTATCATTCCATTTTTCAACTAAAAGATAATGATGGAAAATTTCCAGTTGCTCTATCACCTCTAGACTGCCCACTCATATGAAGAGTAAAAAATTTTTGAAACTGTGCTCTTTCTCCACACCTTGACAGCACTTTATTTTTTAGCCTAAATAAATTGGATGCATCAAAAGACTTTGTGTTACTCTTCCTGTTTCATCCTATGTCAGTCTCATCACTTCAAGATACACAGCTCTTCCTTCCTTCAACAGTTCCCTTCAACATTTCTACAGTACTTTCTGACTGTAGCATGTCCCTGTTTTTGAGATGTGTTTATATAATTTGGTGGTCCTAAAAACTTGTCCTTTTGTACTCGTGTTCACCAGAATCCCATTTTCAATGTCTCTTTTTACATTATTTCTACCAGACCACATGGGAGAACACTAAATACGCTTCATAAATTCCCTTGCTTAAGCATCAAAGAATCTACACCAGCCCCACTGGCATTGCAAGTCATGTTACATCTTTTGTAGATTGATACACATCTGCAGGGGGCAAGGTCTTTCACATATATCTTTAAAACTGTGGCTTAAAACTTAAAAAAGAAGAACTAATGTTTTAATACAAACACAAGAACATCGTTTGCTTGTGAAAATGCACTGAAGTCATCCAGAACAGCATACTCCAAACAGAAATACACCACATAAAACATTCCTCCCTCTGCGGCTGCAACTCTTTCTGTTTCATGTACACAGATGTTAGTGTGGACAGTATGGGGAACATCTCATGTTGCACTCTGATGACTACAGAGAAATTCTACTGACAGTCTCTTCTTCTGACCTCTCTCCCCCTGCATTCAGCTCAGCTCTCTGCTCTGCTGTAGGGAGTTTACAGTATAAATTACAGGGGCACTAGAAACTTCTGGAGGAGTGTTTAGAGGACCCACAGAGGCTCAGGGCTCTTTGCAGAAAAGGAGCTGTTCATGCACAAAATTCCTGGTTCTTGGTGACTTCAGTGGGAGCCCCAGGGCTATATCTGTCTGGAAGGTGAGGGAAGAAGGCTCTATGGCTGAGTGGTAAAACCACAGAGTACAGCAGGCAATGGTAGTGGGTCACCCACCCTCGCAGGAGATATTAAACTGCTCTTTGGGTTAGGTCATTGTAACTGGGTCCTGTCCTTATGTACATAAAAACCTGAGCCTCACAATGCCTATATTGTCTACAACACAGGGGAATTTCAGAATCCCTGTGTGGCCCCTCAGACTCCCTGTACTGTACATATTCAGCATTAGCCTTGGAGCAAGACACTTTTGAGTAGCACCTTGGCTTCCCCACCCCGTGGCACCCAAAGAAAGGATCAAGCTAAAGTTAGCATGCTAACCTTGCCTGCAACTGCAACTAGAGGAGAGAGAGCCTGCCTTGGAAGATCCATTCCATAAAATATAATTTTTGAAGCAGCAGCCAGCAGCTGTTCCCCAATTCTTCTTTGTTTTTTTTTCCTGCCTTCTGAATCCAGCACCAACATAAAGGCAGAGAGAGCCCCTTTCACATTAAGATATAGTCTGGCAGTCAGAACAGCCTCATAGGATAAGGGGATTTGAAAGGAAAAAGCCAAGCAGCTAGACAGGTCCTCCGCTGTCTATGCATAATCTAATGGTGAAGTTATTATTTAAAGGGATTGAGACAAACCAAACCAAACCAAACAAACTGCGAAAATCAGTGATGCTGTCTCAAAGTAGTTTGTTCATAGCAGATATTTCGAGACTGTTCCAATACAACTTTTTGATTGAACATCTCTGAGGATCTAAATGTCTAGACCTTGATCATGTGTAGAAGTCAATTGGAACTTGGCTGCCTGTTTCTCTAAGTTTAGGAGCCCCCTGGATTAGTGCAAAAACACGTTTTTTATCTTTCCATTTGGTTGATCAATTTTCTCTTAAGTTTTTTTTCTTCCGCTAGATCTGTTAACTTTAGATTTGTTCACTGAATGAGGAAGGAGTGTGATATCCTTCCTTGCAGAAGGAATGCATTTCTGCAGAGTTCATCCATTGTGCCATTTTTCTTCCAGATAATATGAAAAGTTTCATGTATTTGTACCTTTTTGGTGAACAGTTTTTCTGCAATCTCTTTTAACTGCACTGTTGAAGAGATGAGCATCAAGAAGAATTGTTCATGGGAAAACATGCACTTTGACATTAACCAGAGCAGGAAAAGGAGAGAAGAAGAGGAAAGTGTCGTGAGGGATAGCAGTAAGGAATTTTTTTTTTTTCCCTGAGAACATGAGGGCATGAAAAGTAAGCTGCGTTGCATTAAAAGAACATTGTTCAGACATGACCCTCCTCCTTCCCAATAAAGACTGTATTGACAGCTGATCTGATCTGGGGAAAAATGGCTGATGAGAAAAAGGGTTTCAGTGAATGGATTTTCATTAACCTACTGACAGAAGTACAATAGGGAGATGTAAGCAGTTTCCTTACACCTAATTCAGTAAAAGTTGAAGGAAATAGGTTCTCAGAAGGCCGATGCAGCCCGGTGGCAGGTCATAGCGGGCCTCCAGCACTTCTGCAGTAGATCTGTTACTACTTAAAAATAGCAGACACTTGTTAAAATGTAGCTATTTCTCATCAGCTTTAGAGTGGTACTATTTATTAGCTTAGACGCCACTGATTCCAAAAGGCCAAGGCAGTTCCTACACAATTAGAAGAAAAATATGCTTTTGACTCCCAGGAAAGTTTCCCTCCCAGCTCCCAGTTTCCCGCTCAGGCTCTTTTGTGAGGCGAGTGGTGAGACTGGCTTTTGTGAAGGAGACCCACACATGCAACCCAGACTCTTCGGACAAGGCGCCATCATTCATGTTGCTCGCATGCTGACAAACACTTTGGCTGTGTTGCTAAGGCGATGGTGCTGGTGTAGCAAACACATCACTGTTAAATACCCTCCCAGGGCAATGGGGACGGAGGGCAGCAGAACCAGATGGTTCCACTCATTCCCAGCAGTTGGCCACCGCTCTGTGCGGGGCTGACTGGGAGCTGCTTTCCAGAAGGACAGCCAGTTCAGAAGGCTTGTGGGCTGCTTTTCTTTAATTACCTCTTTTCGAGAAACATATCAAAGGACGTTTTCTTCTTCTAAGCAACACATTCAGTCACTCGAAACATTTCCAGGCAGCTCAGGCTGCAGCAGCAATGTGAGGGACCACTGGGGTGTTGAAACACAGATGTGAGAGGGGCAGGAGAAAGAGGCAGACAGTGGCTGGGGCTTGCTGCCATAAAGGCTTTCTGCCCTACTTTCCTTGGTGTTTGCCAGTGGCTTTCTATGTGGGACACCTCTCCAAAAAACCCTAAGTATTTGGACAGTCCCACGTGTCGATGGTGAGGGCACAGGAGCTGTCACAGGAATGGGAACAGGAGAGCATGCTGATGCCAGAAAAAAAAAAAAAGCGGTTAGATGCTTTCCTTTCTTTTCCTTTTTTTTTTTTCACACAAAGGTTAGAAAAAAAATAGTGACATGTACCTGCTTTTATTCCATTCCTTTTATTTTCATTTCTCATTGCTTGAAGGTAGGAGAGGGAGGTGGATCACTTTGATTGAGGGGGGTTGCCACAAAACATGAGTTTCTCATCTCGCCTGTGTGTGCGGATCCAGTTTCCTGTCCTTGATCCCAGATTATTTTCTCCCGTCAGGAGACAGCTGGTTTGGCAGAGCTGAGCAAGGAGCGGCTCTGCCGGCAGTGCTGGGGTGCGGGGCAGGGGAGGGCTGCCATGGCCGGGCAGCAGGAGCCGCGCTCGAGGCCACGGGCGGGTGACCGGTGGCAGCGAGAGGTCCTGTGAAAGCTGGCGGGACGGCCTCCCCTGGCCGCCCTCCAACCCACGCTGTTCACAGGCTGTTCTCAGCCTCGCCTCGTCCACAGGATCCAGCCAGGAACAGAACGTGAATCCCTTCTTTATTGGCCTCAAAAGGCTCCTTTGATGGGCAGGCCCACGCCTGCCATGGCTGTTTGATCCCCCGCTGCTGAGCCAACTCTTTGCCAGGAGCAGGTGACATTCCCTCATCCCACAGGTGCCCTGAGGGGGTCTGAGCCCCGAGAAGGGGCACAGCCAGGTCACGGCACCTCCACTGGGACCTGTGCTCAGCACTGAGCTCTGCCTCCCACACAGGAGCAGCTTGTAAGAGCTTACCTGGTGTTCACAATGTGTTTGCCTGGCGAGTTTTTTGTCATTGACCCCACAACTGCCCTAAGAGAGGCTTTTGGAGAGTGCCTGCCTCTCCAGAAGGCACAGTACCTGATTTCCCCAGGCAGTCATGGCCATTTTGGGCCCCTGGAGCCACCATCAGGGAGGCAGGTGTTCCTCTGGTGCCACAGCACAGGCAAGCCCACACATAAGTGGTGCAAAGAGGCTCTTTGGCATCATGTGGTGTCTGGGTTCCATGGCTGGGCTTGGAAGACCATATATCCTAGCTTTTGTGCACCTCAGCAAAGGAGCAGGAATTGACTCAAGGCAAATAAATAAGCACTTTTAAAGACATGTTTATTTATGGACAAGCTTTCATGCATGCATCTTACAGCACTCGGCATAAAATATAATTAAAACAAGCATCACACTGAATATGATTCAGAAAATAAAAATGTCTTTAAATACAATTTAGCTGCCAGGAGCTCAACATTCTTCATTCCTCTGGGGAAGGAGTAAGGGAGACATTAAGTTATGTGACTACAGATGCCATAAGACATGGGTATTTTTAGGGGAAGTACAACTGGTGGAAGTAACTGACCTGTGACAAGGGTTTAATACAAGAAGCACTCCCAAAGCCACCCAGCTCCACAAGGCAGTCAGGCCCTTGCGAGAAGGATGGAGAGGGAGGTCAAGACCCACCAGCTCAGCTCCTGCAGCTGGTCTCAGGCACCCCATGGAGTCATACCTCCACCCAAACAGATCTTCAAACGCTTCTATTGACAGGCTTGGCTGAAGGCTGGCTAACATCAGTAAAACAGTGTGAGATCCTGAATGCCTGCCACCAGTTTTCTGAGATTTCTGCCTTTTTTTTTTTCTCTGTTCTGATTCAGGTCTTCAGACAGACGGGCAAGTAAAGATGTCTTGGAGGCACCCTGCAATGTCATGCAACCAGAGACACAGGGGGTGCTTCCTCAATTCCTCGATCTTCTGCTGCCTGCTACCAACCCCGGGACAGTCAGAACTTGGTCACCACTCTGAAAAAATTGAGATGTTTTCTGCATTTGTCACCTTTTTTGCCACCAGCACTGAGATGAGCCATCAAGTTGTCTCTGTTGAGCAATCAAGGATGAGCACATGCAGAAGCTGAAGAAAACTCAACCTGCAGATGGAACATTTTTCTTTCATCCCCATGCTTGTGTTCACCAAGTCAGAAGAGCACTTTTCTGAAAGTAAATACCTGTCATGCTGCAGAGCTGGAAAGAAGGATATTTATTGGGACTCACCCAATTTTTTTACCTATGGACATTTTACCGCTTGTGTGACTTTTCAAAGACTTTTGCCGGCATTCTTTCCACTAAACATACAAGGACAAGGGTGTTTCTCAAGGGATTCAAAGAGGACTTTATTTTAAATACCTCTGGAAAATAATATGTCAGTCTAAATGAGTTCTGTGCTTTTCCCACATTCTTCACAGCAAAATAGGGAAACTTCGACCTTTTTCCCCTGTTAGTTTCATATTTTATGTTTATTATCTGAACATTTTCTAGTGGAAGACCCTCAAATTCATTTTCATAGAAATCTTGTTCTAAACCTGATGCAAGAGTATGCAAATATTTTGAGGCAGGTTGTTTCATGAACAAATTATTTAATAATTGTAGACTTAGATTTTTTTTTCTTATGTATTAATAGTCATCTCAATATAAGAAGCATAATAGGTAGCTGTGCCTGTTTTGAATTTCCCCCTTCTTGCAAAAGAAAATGCAATTATGCTACAGTTCTCATTGCAATTGAGGGCAATACCAAAAACCCAAAAGAACATGAAAAAGGTGAGAAAGAAACTTGTTTAACTGCAGAATCTATAGGGTAAAGTTACTCTTAAGAAAATCCAGTTTGAGATTACAGATTAATGAAATCAAAGATGTGAAGTGATAGATTTATGCCTATAATTAAAAATTCTTGAAAATCAGGCATTCCTATTTTTTTCTCAGAAAAACTAGATACTTTACCAGCATAATTGTAATTTTACTGCTGTAGCTCAATGCCTTCTAAAAAATGAAAACTGCATATAGAAGATCGATATATGTTTTCACTATTTCATTTTAAATGTGTTTTCCAAGAGGTTAGATTCTACTCTGAACTGCTTTTTCTTAAATGGAGTGTTGAAATTTATTTTTAAATGCATGTATGGTGCATGGGTCATCTACTTTGATTGATATCCTTTCTACTCTGCACGCATGTAAATGGACAAAGAATGATACAGACATTAGAAAATGAAGCCAGCTCAAAGCTGTGTATTAGTGTGTTATACAAATACAGGTGCTTTAAATGTAGTACATTTAGTCTTGAACTTCATCTTCCTGTTGCATCCTGAGAGAATGGTAACAGGCAAGGAACTGAAGAGTCAGCCTCGGAGCAAGGATTTCCTTGCTGAACTGACTGGAACTTTGCCCCTGATTTTGTAAGCAACGTCTGAACCCTCGTACTGCACAGGTTTAGCTCTGCCCCATATTCCAAGTTATACACAAGCCACTGGTTTCCATCATGGGGCAATAGATAGTGACTAGGCCAATGCATTTGGTGTAGGCAATGCATCTACTAACCTCAGTTTCCACAAATATACAGACAAATACATAAACCACCAGAAGACAAACAGACAAACCCATAAAGCTCATAAACAGACTGTGTGTGGTCATATATTTAGGTACACAAATATGTACCAGTAGCCAGGGCACCAGGGCACTGCCCAGGCGTTGGTTGCTTAGTGTGCATCTGCAGGTTTGGAACAGGAAAGGAGTCAAAGAGTGCAGCAGGATGGGGAAGCTGAAAGGTGCTACAGTGATGGAGGAAAGTATTCAGATAATTGTGCATAATTGATGTTCTCTTTCAGCTTGCTACATTTGAAGAACTTCCCTGATGGGTTTTGTTTTTTTTTTCCCATTCTGTCCGTTTATCTGCAGTTTGGTGATCTGAACAGAGAAGAGAAAAGGAAAAAATGGCACTTGCAAATAAAACTGTAATGTTGAACATCCTTTATAATGCTTGCAGATATAACTTTGCCTCCTTGGAGACCTTAGGCTCTGCCACATATTAAGATTAACTTAATCTACAGAAGAGAATCTTGTGACCAGTGTAAAACCTACAGGCACAAAAAATCTCAAAGTGCTGTAAATGGGCTCTGATATTATCCAACGTCTTTCCTCAAGTACCTAAGTGCAAGTTTGTTAAAATTACATCTTGGCTCCAAAGGTTAAAAAAAAGTATTTGGTGTTCCTTACTGATCACCAGATATCTCAGCTCTGTCCAAATGCATGGTTGTGTTTTCCCATGCACCAGGAGGAAACGGAGCGTCTCATTGCCCTACAGCTGTGACTCCACCAGCAGTGAATAGGCGATGACAGATGGGACGTTGGGTTTGGAATTCACATGATTTCTGAAATCCCATGTGCTTGCTGGTGGGCATGGCAGTGTTTCTTCTCATCATTTTACACCCCAAATTTCCCTCTGCTGGTTTATCTTAGAACAGATAAAGACAATTACTATACGTGTATGTACACATTACTATTATTTGGAAAAAACCCTCAGATATTTCCTGCTCTTTTTCCACTCCTGCCTCCCACCATAGACCAGCCCAGCCCACCCCAGGGAAACACTCTTCATGCTGAGGGCATGCATTGTGTGGGTGCTGGCAAGTGCTCAGGGGTTACGCCAGGAGGGAGGCAGCAGCTGAGTCAGAAGCGCTGCGGCAGCGCTGGGCTGGGGGCAGTCAGCAAAGAAAGAGCAGAGAGACAATTTTTTTGTCTGTTTCTGGCTGCTAATGAGCTTTCGGGTGGCAGTGCTGTTCTCATCAGGACTATTTGTTTTTACAGGCTGCTCTTTGTTGACTTTAGGCTTGTTTTCCTTGCCATGCAATACAAATATTCTCAGGCGTTAAGCTTTCCTTGCCCCTACTGCCTTCTTTTCATGTGGGACCATGTAGGACCTAAATTTAAACTTGATTGATAGCATTTAATCCAGGGAGGGTCAGAGTGTTATTTTCCTGTTAAACATTCTCTGGTTTGCTTCTTCTGTTTACAATCATGTCTTTAAAGTACTGTAGTCAGTCCTCCTTCCCAATGCAATCTTTTCTGCTTTCCTTGCCGCTGTGGGATAGTTGCTCTCAATTATGTGGAGCCTCATGCCTCTTTGTCTGATCCTAGATGGAAAAGAACAACAGCTATGGGCCTTTAAACCAGATCATGCCATGACTTACATACTCCCGCTATAATAGATCGCAGGCCCTGAATTCCACTGCTGTAAACCACGAAACATGGAAATACAAAAGCAGTCCTGGTTGTGTTTTCCCTTTCCTGACAGTCTTTGAGAAACATCTTCCTTGAGCAACCACATGCTCAGCATAACCATATGAGTGCATTTTGATAGCTCTGAAGACAGCAATCTTAGTGTCTGTGTCAGTACTGGATTTAAGTAAAAAATTTCTCTCTACCAGATGTCTGTGCAATCTAATACATGTTATTTGCACATATTTTGAGCATGATAGCTCTTGTTGATGTCAACTAACTACATGCATAGGCTTTTACTGACTCTACTTAGTTTACACTGTCATTGCCTTTGTGGCAAAACTCTGACATTCCTAGTAAGGTGGAGGGGTTTAGCACTAGATAAGGAAAGGGAGGGCACCCTCATTTAATGCTCTACATGTTTTCCCTTTTTCCTGAAAAATACATGTTATTTTATTGACAACTTGCAGTATTCTGTTTTCAAAAAAATTCCTCCAGCACTGATGAAATATGCATACATGCAAGCACACAAGAGCAAAGGAAAGAAAAACACCTGAACCACTATGTGAAGTTGGAATCCTTTGCAATTTTTTTAAAAGCCCTTCCCATTGGTTTGCCACTATAGTCATGTCATATTCTTCATGACCTACCTGCAGTGTTCCCTAAAGTACATTGACAGTACTCTGCCTACACATGTGTACAAAGTTAACTCATTGGTGCTTTTCCATGGTATAGTTCACCAGGGTTAGGAATTACATTTTATGGGCTGTTGACAAATCTAGCCTAAAAACCACATGTCCTGACTGACACCATTTGAGCAGCTGGTATTTTCTGTTCAGATAACCTGTGAAAAAAATTTATTTAATACACAGTATTAAATTTTGAGTATAAATTATTTTTAAAATATATAATGGCAGAGAGCTCACAGTCTACAACCTTGACATTTTGTATGGATGGTTCTGCATTAACCAGCTGCTACTGCAAGAGCAGATGTGCATATTCTCCTGAGGAGCTATGCAGCCATGTGTGCACACACTTAAACCCTCATTCAGAGGAGGAACATATTCAAACAACTAAGTACAGCTCTAGAACTATGCTGCTAGGATTTTTAGGGCTTAACTGCTGGGAAACCAACAGCACTAGACTGGCTTATGTGTAAAAAAGACACTGGATGAAATATCATTTGTCAATTGGAAGTGGAAAATTTGGAAATGGAAAATTGGTCTCCTGAGAAATCCAAAAACAATGCACCACACCCACTCCCCACCCCAATCCCTCCAAAAGCCTGACAAGAAAACATGAGGAAAGTACTCAGGAAGAAGTAGGGACCACTATTCATCCAAGACCCTGTGACCCCATGAACTGCTTGAAAATGGAAGAAGGGTCAACTTGTTTTTCAAGAAAGAATCACAAGAAAAAAAGCTAAGCAGATCTCTGTGTCTTATGAATCCAGGAAGAGATACTTTACCTAGTGTAGCAAAATAAAAATTAAAAATAAAAAATTCTTTGTCTATCTGGAGTACTTTCATCTGACTCTACAAGCATGAGAGGCAGGAGCAGCCACAGGGATGTCTGTACTAGTTGAGAGCAACTCAACCGGTCTCTTCAACTCAACTTTTACCGGGTCTTCCTTCTCCCTAAATGTCCATATATGGATGATAAAGGGTAAATAAGGACAGGACAAGAATGCATGGTTCTTCCCTCTTTAGGTCCTCTGCCATGTCCGACTCTTTTTGAGTGAGTAGAACTTTTGGGGACCTGATGCAGTTTGTTTGTTCAACAGCCTTCAATGGATCCTTGCTCCTACTACTTCTCCAGGCTCTCTTTGTGCCCATATGAACTCTTTCCTCAGACACGAGCAGCTGCATATCTTTGTCCCATGAAGAACCATCCCCTTTTGTTTACTCCAACCCTGGATCTTATACCCTTTGTATGATGGTTCCTACTTCATATGTGGGAGTAGACAATAAAAAGTTAAATCCTCCTTTAGGCCACTCATGATTTTGTAGAGACCTATCATATCTCACTCAAGTTGTCTCTTTTTGAGTCTGAGGGCTACTACTGCTACTTAGTTGTTCCTCTTGGAGAAGATATTTTGTGCCATTCTCATCTTTATTGCACTTTCACTGTTTCAATATATCCTTTTCAAAAGAAGGAGACCAGTACATCACACACTTTATGCCACTGATATGGCATTCAGCTTCTGGACTGTCTAGAGGGCCTTTTGCACCTTCCTAATGGGCTAGAATAATTTAGCCTTGGTTTTGAGTACTTCAGCATTTGCTTCTTGTTCTTGGCTTACTTAAGTTTTTGTATTCCATCTGCTAGAATGTGTATTACAATGTATGTTCCTTGCCTGGATACAACTTCATCTTTTCAGAAGAATATCCTGTGTCTATAATAAAGAACCCAATTTTGCTATTTAATCATATAAGCTTCCCTTTAACCTTTTTCAAGGCTTACCTAATAGGTGACAAATAAGGAACCAATAGCAAGATTTCAGCACTCAATTCTGCACTGTTATCCCTATTACATTCTTAGCAGCATCTTCTAGCTTCTTTTTAACAAGCCTCTTCAAAGAAACCGAACAAACCAACACCCAAAACCAAAACCAAAGACCAAAAACCTACCAACGAACTGAAAAAAACCCCAAACTTCCTTGGGAAACACAAGAAAGACCCCAGAAACCCACTGTTACCCTTTGGAAGCCAAACACAATGTTTTGGACATAATGATCCTGATGTTCTGAAAGACATCCAGAATAAGCACATCAGAATCATGATACACGGAGAAGATTGGCAGCCCCAAAGGGATTTTGTAGAATCATAGAATGTTAAGGGGTTGGAATGGACCGTAAAGGTCATCAAGTTCCAAGTCCCTTGCCATGGGCAGGGACTCCTACCACTAGACCAGGTGGTTTACGGCCTTATCCAACCTGGTTTTGAACACTGCCAGCGTTGGGGCATCCACAACCTCCCCAGGCAGCCTGTTCCAGTGCATCACCACCCTCACAGTAAAAAATTTCCTCCTAATTGCTAACCTAAATTCCCCTCTTTCCATTTGTACCCATTACTCCCTGTCCTATCACTACAGATCCCAATGAAGGGTCCCTCCCTGCTCTCCCTGTAGTCCCCCTTCAGATACTGGAATGTTGCTATGAGGTCTCCACACAACTTTCTCTTCTCCAGGATGAACAGCCCCAGAGCAGCCCAACAGAAGGTTGCCAGGTTTGCTCACAGACCAGGCACAGCCAGTCATGAAACCTCACCCTTGATTTATAAACAGCAATTATCTCTTAATGTGACCATTGTAATTAATACTCTAGCCCAATTTCTTTGTTTATATCTCTCCCTGGGGGAATAATTTATATTTTCATTGTGTTTCTTCATAGAGAAAAGGCTAAGAACTGCATTTTAAAAATGCATGAAAGCCTAGTAGTCCCTTCATACCCTATTTTAAATCAGTTGGTGTTAAATGTCTTTCAATAACATTACCTTAAATCTTAGTAACTGTATTATGTCTGGGGCTAACACAGAATTGGCTAAGTCTGAACACCAGTGATTCCTTTGTGCAAATTTAATGAGTGTGGAAGGAAACCTGAGCATAGCATTGAAACTCAGGTTCACACCTTTGCTATCCTACATGGAAATGTGAATTTTTGATAAATCAATGATGATGTACATGTGGGGTTCTGGCAAAAAGCAGAACTCCTGCTGGATGTGCTGGCCTCTTTAGGAGACCATCAGGGGGAAAATTGTCTACTAATAAATAACATTTATGAGAAACATCATGATAACACATATAAAAGGTTAACACGGAAAAATGTGGCAAATGTCTTTGACTTTGAAATGAAGACTCAGCTCATGACACTGCATGAGTTTTGCTTTCACAGAGCAACTTATACAGAGGACAAAACTATACAACCTCCTTTGAGTGCCTTATCTTTAGTCTCTCAAATCTCATGTCTTTTAAATGAAGGCCTTTATGTAGTAGGTCACAAATGCCTGAGTTTCCAGGAAGTGCTTTTAATAAAAAGCAATTGTGCAGGATTAGATAGCACTCAATAATTTACAGCTTTCAGATCGTCCTCTTTGCATCCTATTTAATGTCCCTATTACACATAGGCTTTGCCCAAGTTCAGAACTACGGAATAATCAGTCTCTCCCTCTCATTACTAATGGCAGTGACAAAGCTATTACTGGTTACAGTGTTGTAGAGCTAAAACCAAAATTACTGAAGGTTCTCCAAGCAGCTAACCGTGAACAAGATGTAAAACCCCCTCTTCCTCCATCAATGTGTTGCTAGGGTTAGTTAGTTCACATTGTTTGAAATTTTGTAGGTCACACATGAAGTAAAATCTATGTCTGTACCCAGTATCGACTGCAGTAAGAGGGCATCATCCTGTGCATTTTATTACATTTTATTGCTTTTGAAACAGGTTTTCCTGGCATTTCTGGGGTACTTTCCTGCTACTTTAAGATACTCTGCTTAGAGTATTTCTCTCCTCTCCCTCCCTTCCTCCTTCCCTCCCTGTTTTTCATATTCATTGAATCAAAATGTCCAAAATTAAAATAACAGCTATGGACACTACACAGACGCCAGGGCAGAATGTCAAACACTTCCTGTTTTTACACCAAGACTTAAAAAGAGTTTATTCTCTCTTCCTCTGCTTCTATGCCTACCAGCTGCTTCAGGGTTGTCACTTTGCTAGACTCTGACAGCCAGTAACTGAGCAACCAACTTGAATTGTAAGAGCATGGCCATAGGTAAGGTAACTTCTGTAATACTTGTGAAGGTCTGGAACAAATTACTTGGCAAAAAAAATCTTTCATTAAATGGGAAGACAAGGTGTCCTTCGAGGTCTCAAAAAGTCCAGAATGTACGACTTTTGTCTTGGATCTCTCAGTTTCATCCTGGATAATAAAGGAACAGAATAGTACAAAAATAACCCACCCAAAACTTCTGAGTTTCTTTCAATCCACAGCAGCTGCCTGAGGGACAGTTTTGCCTATTATGTGCTTTTCTCATAGGCTGTTTCTGGTAAACAGTTTGCCTTAAAAATGTCTGTCATTATCATCCCTGCACTTAGAGGGAAAGCTTTTATTCTAAATGCACAAAGTACACTGCTGAGACAGACATGTAATCGATACAAGACTGCCTGATGATGTTCTGAAAAATATTCCCTGAGGATCTTTCCGTGTAGCTATATCTTGAACTTGCTTCCTGTGGTAGAGTGTAATTGCCTGAGTTTTTTCTGATAGAGAAACCTTTATCCAAAAAAAAAAACAAACCCAAAAAAAACCAAACCAAAACAAAACAATCCTGTAAAAGCAGCCTGCTGAGTTGCATAAAGACTACAAACTTTGTATGGGCTTTTCTTTGTTGAAATACTTTTTCTTTTTTTATGGTGCTACTTAGTAACTCTGAAAGGTCAGTGCCCATTTCTTACTCTTTGACACATGAGCCTTCTGAAAATTGAAGTCCACATTGCATGTCATTCCTGTCTTAATTGACAGACAGATTGCGTTTTTCTTTGTTACATTTATTGATGGAGAGAACAGGAAAAAAATCAAAATCACTGCAAATCCAGGCAGCATGTTTGTGATGGTGGTGTATTGGACAGGATAGTACAATAACAAGCATGGAAACAGGCTTCCCTAGGAAGTGGTGGAGTCAGCCTTTTGGGAAGTGTTAAAAAACTGGGCAGAGGTGGTACTGTGTGATATGGTTTAGTGGGCACAGTGGTATTTGTTCAAAGATTGGATCTGATGATTTTGGAGTTATTTTTCATCCTTAATGATTCTATTACGCTAAGTAATACAAGACTGACTGACTTTGCCAAAGTACTACAAGTCTATCTCTGTTCTTCTACCATCTTGTCCCATCTGGAGGCAAAAATATTTTTACAGTACAGTTCTGTTTGTCAACCAAAACTGAAGATCAGTCATAAAAAATTAATTTGACCGATATATATTATACAGTTACAGTTCAGTTTGAGGAGACTCCACCAAGATATTTACATCCATCAGCAAGGTGAAGGAGGACCTTGGAATTCCCACCTACATTTTATTTTTAGTTATTGTAGATGAACAGTGTAACAGAAAAGAAGAAAGACATCTGGAGTGCAGCTTCAGAACTTTCATTTGTAAATTGTAGGAGGTTATTGTCTCCTCTTTCCCTGAAGAAAAGTAGTCCAAGCCTTACATAGGGAAGTGAAGTGACCTTGGGACCCCAGGACACTACCCCATGTGAAGTATGTACTAAGAAGAATAGAAGGAAGAAGGAGCTTAGGGCAGGGAAATTTGACCGATGAGAACGGTCAGAGGAAGTGAGTTTGTTTAGTCTAGAAGGCTTGAAAATGAGGGAGGGCATGGTGGCAGTTTTCTAATATGTAAACAGTTATAAAAAATATTAATTTGTTGTTCATTATGTTCGCTAGTTTTAGGACAAGAAATAATCAGATTAAATAAAGGGCATTTAAGTTATGTATTAGGAAAAAGCAATTCTTATTAAAGAAACATGGAAACAGGTGGTACAGGCAGCCTAGGGTAAATATAAGTCTTCCTTCACTGGAGATTTTTGGAAGAAGTAAGATAATCCTCCCATTCGGATTGTCTTGGCAAATATCATCCTACCTCTGAGTGAAAGGAGGGCATAGGTGATCCCCCGTGGTACTTTGCAGCTTTGTACTTCTGTGATTCTAGGATCCATTTCTGGAAACGTAAAGTTTCTAGCAGCAGCCTGCTCTTTCCAAAGCTGCTCAGCAGCCTTCTCACCTCTCTGAAAAACCCATGGCACATGTGGTGCTGGATCAAAGACCCTTTTCCATCTTGGCCACTGCCCAGAACCTCGCTATGCCTACCGGATGCAGAAAGTGCTAATAGGTAACCAGTATACCCTACTTCACCCTGGAAGAGCCTGGCACTGTCTTATGTTCAACCACCTACAAAAGGCTACATACAAAAAACCCACAGGCTGCATGGGGATAGAAGAGCAAGACAATCAGCCAGAACCTTACAGTTTTAATATACAAATTTCATGGCTTGACATAAGGTAAGAACAAAGTTATCTTCTTGTTTTCCATCTTGGAAACGTTAGCAATTATTCTCGAGGCCTTGACCAGATTTATCCAACTAGGAGAGAAAGATTTCCTTGCTGTTTTTTGCCAAGCTTCTGCCTAAAATTGCAACTTCTTTCTTCTGCTGTCTTATCAATCCTTTCTCTTGCCAAAAAAATATCCAAAGTGTCCCGTAGAAAGGATGAATCTTATGTGTCTCTGCTTACTGCACAGCTAGAAACATCTAAACTGGGAGCCAAGGAAATTGTCTATTAAATTCTGACGGTTGAACACAAAGATGGGTCTTACAAATTGTGCCTTTTCTTGCTAGGAATTCATTGGATCTATTAGCCTTTCAAATCAGACCTGTTCTGTACTTGGCAAAATCTGAAGCAATTGTAATGCTGCTCAGAAAGAGAAAGGCAAAAGTGGAAAAGAAATGGTTTGTCACCAGTGCAGCTCACTTAAAATCCTTCAGCTGTCTTCCATGCTTAGAGATCCCTGCTGAGTTGCCTGATCAGAGTTGTTCCTCTTATTCTTTGTGAATGTGACTGATTCCAACTTTCTTATAGAAAATTATGCCCTTTCTTGCCTTTCCATCACCATCTTTGAGAGCCACCACTGATGGGTCTGTGAGGATGCCTCAAAAGTCTCTGCAGTCCCACACTGTAACAGCATATATGAATGCCCTGTGAGAAGGAATGCAAGATCTGCTTCATCAGTTTTCACCATCCCACTGGGGAGAATAAAACTCTTAAATTTTTTCTTGTTCCATAGAGTTGTCTTTACTCTTCTAATTACAACTGCATTGTTGAGCAATCAAGTATGCGATTTCTAACAACCCCAGCCAAGAGCCATTGCCCCAGCCTCTTAAATCTGGCTTGGAGCAAGCTCTTTATGTTGCTCAGCTCCTCATCTGATCATGATACACACAGGCGGTTCTATGAGATACCTGCTTCTCCTCTCAAATGCAAAATTCATTGTTTTTCTTCAAAACTGGCATCCCAGCACATTTTGTTGCTCTTTGTCAGGGCATGCTATATTTAAGACATTTCATTTTTAAGAATTCTTATTGTGTTGCTGTCTTACTGCCATCTCACTGTAGCTAAAAAATTACTCCCAGCAACTGCAAGTCATGTTCTCCTTGATTTTCTTTCTTTGTTTTTTTCCTTGGGGTGTATTGTCATATATGAAAATGGCCATGTCAAGCTGAAAAATTGCCTGTAATCCACCCATTCATCTTTAGTGCTTCAGATTTCTGCACACTTTCCCTGTGGAAGTTTCTTCCCATATTACTCTTTGTTTTCTTGATCAACAACTTGTAAATCTTCTCCACTTTAGCACTGTTCAGGGCTCTTCATTGCCTCCTTGTTCTCTGTCCCCTACTCTCTCCTTCAGCAGCATTCACAGTTTATTGCAAAAAGTCCTCTTCTCCCAGTTTGACACATCTCATCCAAAATGGGACTGTGATCAAGAGCTGCAGTTTGCTCACTAATTGTTCACCTGGAACTATGGCAATGATCCTTATGCAGTCAATGATGAAAATTATTAGGTGTTTTTGCTTGCATGTATTCCACTCATATCCATTTCAATATTTATTATCAAAGGCACTAGGTACATATGTTTATTCCAAAAACAAGAAATCCAACTCATATTCTAAAATCACCTGCTCCAGAGCACTGCTGGCTCTTGTAACCTCTTGAAAGCAGCACCCAAACTGTAGTAAGTTCCCCTATTGTGTTGATGGCTCCCCTTACAGGGGAAGAAAGCCAGAAAGAGGGACAGAAGGAAGCCACAAAGGTAGCTATTATTCCATATGTTTCTGGCATATAATAATGCTGGTGGAGATCACAGCTCAATTTCTAAAGAGGGAAATGGAATTTTCCAGGAAGATCAGATCATCCAAATCACTTCCCATTTACCAGACACCCTTCCTGGTCTCCACTTGCTGGCACAAAACAAGTACCCTTTGCTCTAGCTCATCCTTTCCCTTCTCCTCAGTCCTCCTGGTTCCCTTGCTCCTTGGTCCATCTGAGTTCCTACTCACCATAGGGTACAAACCCTTGCCTGTTGCAGCTCTTAACTTTGGTTGGTAAATCTTTGAGTTTGGCTGTCTTTGGGTAGCAATTTTAGCCTCCATCTGCAAGGAAGGAGCACCAGGTTACCAAGATGCTTAGAACAGAACCTCTCTGCTCTCCCCCATGGGGGGCTGCATCCATCTCAACAAGAATGTGAGGGAAAAGTGGGTTCTTTTCTCTCCCTCTGTTTTAAATACTCTCAAAATCAGACACTGCCTTCCTCAGAGAGTAGGGGTATACAGCCCACTCTGGTGGTTGTTAGCAATGAAAGTAAAATAAATTTTTTTGATTTTCAGGCATCAGCCAAGCCCAAATCCTCTAAGTGTGGAGCTGGCATGTACATGAGTGGTTGATGAGCTGCATCAGCCCAGAAAAGCTTGGCCAGGACACAGAGATGTGGCTGGGGGTAAGCCTGATGCAGTGATACGAGAGACCAGACCACAGGTTCCAAAATGGCAAGGAAATGCAATGGGAGTGAAAGTTTGTAATGTAAGGGGAAGTGTCTTATCTCTTCCACCAAGAGATGAGCTCACATGGAAGGAGGAGCATTGCTGCTGCCCTCAGCATAGACATGCTGAGTTACAGTGGTCTGATTTAGACTTCTGTGGAACACAAGACTCAAGAGAAAAAGGTGTGAGTGGATCACTCATATAAAATGAATTTGTTACAGAATACAGACTTACTAAAATTGTAGCTGAAATTCAAAACACAAGGTGTCTGAGTCTGCATCCCAGTTAAGTATATCATCCATGCCTTTAAAAGATGCAAACTAGTAAAAATCTGAAGGCAGAGTGACAGAATTTACTCTGCCCATATGGAAATTTAAAGAAAGAAAGTATCCATTGTGAATATTACAATACAGCATTTACCAATATGGTGGGCATATCCTCTTAGCACTTAGAGTAACAAAAATAATGAAAAAACCCTACACTTAACTTCCATTCTGAGTGTTTAATTATATTAAATTTGAATTTATTTTGTGTTGCTTTGAATTCCTTGACCCAGATAAAAATTCCAGTATCTGGTTTCACAAAGGCCTGAGTAAGGCATGGAGAACAAGAACCATTGTTTTTATATGATAGTTTCACAAACAGATGGGCATGTCTTTGGATGGGAAACTAATGGTAATAATAAGCATTGCCTTCTGGGAATATTTAACATGGATATTTTAAGCTGATCTCCAAAACACAGCTATGTGTCAGGTACTATTTTCTCTGTTTCTACACGTAATTCTGCATGTGTGCTGGGCTATGGTGAAGTAATTTACTCTCATACTCCCTTATCTAAAATGATACTTAGTAGCTTAGATCAGGACCAGTTCTGTAATGTCATCATTCTTTTTTATCTCAGGATTCTGTTTTAATAAAGGGTTTGCAGAGGTGGAGGTACCTGGGGTGTGTAAGGCAATGTGGGAGAGGAAGCTGGAAGGGAGCATGCAGAACATTTTTGGTTCCTCCCAGGAGCAGAGATGACAGCTGGGATTTGTGTGCCTAAGCAGTGCCTAATGTGGGAATGCTCGCCAGCAAAGTGCCATGCCACAGGCTACAGCATAAGACATTGAGAAATGAAAGGAATAAAGCCATGTAAAATCTGCAAGTTACTTACAATCTAAGGAAAGAAAACTTTGCCTGTCTTACACAAAATACTTACAAAAACAAGCCTTAAACAAAAGAATTTTTGGAAGTATTCTCAATAGATTTAAATGGCATGTTTCCAAAGTGTCTTTTGAAAATAAGGAAGGGCAGATTTATTGAAAGGTGCCTGTAGGGGGAGATGGTTGCCCGGGAGATTGGCAGTAAACATTTCATCTCCAGGTCACCAGCTCAAGCCAGCTCGGCTCACTAGTGGTCAAAAGCCTACTGTATTATTGTCATTAGGAAAGGACATGAATCATTCCCGAGTCTGTGGAGACATGNTCCCTTCCCTTCCCTTCCCTTCCCTTCCCACATTCTTTCATTTGCTCATTCTTTCTCTTATTCTCTCTTTCCTCCTGTCTTCTCTCTTTTCTTTTAAAGAGTAATTTCAATTTACTTATGAAGTCACTAAAAGAAGACATAAAATTTTAAAGTAAGCTTTTGTCATCTGTTTCCTTTCAAAGTATAGAGGAATTTTAGGAAAAAAATTACATTTGGGACCATTTGTCTACTAGAAAAACAATAATAAACAAGGCACTAAACAAAATGCTTTGCAGCAGCCACTGTCTGCAGTGTATTGCAGCAAGGCATGATATGATATGCTAAAAGGAAACTTGATCACATTTGATTCAGGGTGATGTCTTTCATTAATCCACTGGAGAAGAGAACAAAGCTTGAATGATTTTTATTTAATAACAAACAGACAATAATATCAACAGTGCTTCCCATTTAACTTTTGGCAACCATTAATATGTGCTGCACACATACCCGAGAAAAAGAGACATTTTCCCCATTTGGTTGGTTTCATCTTTTGAAGCATGTCTCCACCAAAAAGCAGATTTCAATTTCCTTTGGGGACCACAAAATACCCAGCTCTTTTCCTCTCCCTCACTGTGGTTAGAAGTTTATTTTTCAGTTGTGGTAAGTGCTTTGCACCATATTTATCTGCATGTTGTTTGTTTTAGGAGTGGAGCACAGAACATACAGACTTCTACCAGGGGAAAGACTAACAAGCAAAAGACTGTACAGAAATAGTTTAATGAAATTGTTATGGGTAACCATATTGGTTGAATCAGAAAGTCTGCAAGAGTCTCTAGACCATATCTGAGGAGCTGCTTCGGCAAGAAATATGTGTCTGAGGCTTGCACACAGGCCCAACCAGCAGTGAAGCTGGGCTGCCCTTGTTTTTTTTACCTAACCTCTGGCAAGTCACTTCCCTTTACAGGAGCTTTGTCCTCATAAGGAACACTTGCTGTATAATTTCTGACCTTACTTCTCCTGGTGGCCTTACACATACACACTGTTCTGGCAGTTTTTATGCTGCTGCAATGGCAAATAATTGACATTGACAGTTGGTTAAAGTGTTAAATCTCATGGAAAGGAGGCAAGCTGTCCTAGGAGAACTCTCAGCTTCTGTAATTTGTGTGGTGATTCTACCAGCAATTTCAATAATTCCAATATATTTCTAATTGATTTGCAGTTATGTAAGCCTTAATAGAATTTGGCCTTCTTTTGGAGGACATCAGAAAGATAGTTGTGGAAGTGATCTCTGTGTAGTGAGATGAAGAGGTTTTTCATCTTCTACTCTATGTAGTCTGAGGCAAAGAGAGAAAATAATAGTTAAATCAACATTAAAATGTTTGTTAAGTATGTTTTCTTGCATATGCCCATTTTTCACATTACTATATTTTTCTTCCTGAAGATTTATCTGCATGAATGGAGAATAAATATTGTAAGGTTTCTCTAAGTAAAGGCTCAGTAGTTTGAGAAACAGGATTTTAATCAACTGTGTATATTTATTTATTATGAACATCTCTTTAGTGCAAACACTCCATAAACAGTTGAATGGGATGACCCAGAAGATGTTTTCATATGAAAGCAAGAAAGAAGCAGAAAAAAATTTGATACATCCATGTAAAACTCACAAGGAAAGATGTGCATGTTTTTTGTTTGTATGTAGAAAACATACTTTTCTTATTTCTTTTATTTGCTTTATACATTTTTGTCCTGAATTTGCTCCCTCAGTTGCTGGCCTTTATTTTCTACATAAACATTGGCAAATTTTGCAGCTGTAGTAATTGTCATCCCAGTTTCCTTGGAGTATCACTCTCCCATCTCCTGTAATATCACACTGAATCAGAATAAAATCAGTGTGTCTCATACTTGTCACAGCATCCCTCTTATACATCACTACTCTTTTTCTGAAGTGCTGTATTCCAAATGCATTTTTTATGAAAATGCACTTTTGCATGTTTTTTCAAAAATCCTGCCCTGTCTTGTTGTTAAAGTCATCTTTCATCCTTTCATCTTTACATTTTCTGCCCTTCCTGAGTTATTTCACCTGTGTTGCAAACAGTACAAAAGATTCTTTGCCTTGTACAGTTGCCCATGAAGGTATTGTCCCCAGGCAGACCTGCTTTAGGCAGCATCACCAGCAGGTCAAAGGAGGTGATCCTTCATCTCTGCTCAGCACTGATGAGTGCTGGCTCCCGTTCCAGACTCCCCTCTACATGAGAGACAGGAGCATCCTGCAGCCAGCCCAGCAATGGGCACCAAACTGGCTGTGGGCTGTAGCACAGGACTTTGGAGGAGAGGCTGAAGGAGGTTGGACAGCCCAGTGTTTCACCACCCTGACAAGGAAGGAATTTCTTCCTAATATCTAATGGAATTCTATCCTCTTTCAGCTTAAAGACATTGCCCCTCATCCTACCCCTACACTCCCTGACAAAGAGTCTCTTCCCATCTTTCCTGCAGCTCCCCTTTAAGTACTGGAAGGCTGCTGTAATGGTTTTCCAACAAAAGGTGAATTTGTTCCATTGAAATTGGGGTCTTTTTGTCCATAGCTGAGAAATCTTTGGCTTTCATTAGTTTTTTGGCACATGGAACGTTTTGGAAGAAAATATTCTATTTAATTAAATAGAATAAGTGGATAGAGAGCCTGAACACAAATAAAATACATGAATGAAAATGGATGGGAAAATAAATGGACATTAACTGACAGGGCTACTCTGTGGCATTTTTTGAATCTCCATTCCAGTTCATTTTCCCCGCATTGTTTTTTAGTTTGAGTTTTGAGGGTTTGTTTCACTTTTTTCCCCCACGTACTTGCCTGTGTGTATTTGTACTTAATATAACCCTGCAAAGAAATGACATTTTTTAAATAGAAAGACTGGAATTTTAACAGCTCTACTAACCCTGACAAAAGCCATATTCCACAAAGGACTTTCATCTAGATCCGTGTTTAAGCAGCATTGAGAAGTACTAAGGGTTTATGGAGGCAAAGATGAAATTAACTGATTTTTTGGAGGGGAGGGTGCAGCTAAAAATTAATCACATAAAACAGCCTTTACAGGCTTTGCAAAATCACTTTGCAGGAAAATTCCCACTGATATCAGTGAAAGCCTTGATTGAGTGTAGACTGAATTAATATTAAGAAATGCCTACAGTAATAGCAGAAGGTTTTTGCTGCAAGCCTATAACACACTCTAGAACATACTGGGTTAGGGCCATTTCCAAGTTTTTAAAACCTGCATTTAAAATAGTGATTATTTTGCAATACCTGGTTTCATGTCAGAGGGAGTTTAGGAAAGTTTTGTGCTAAATTGTGACACATCATCATTAACGCTAAAACTGAACCCCCTTTTTTTCTTTCACTTTGTTATGTAAATTTGTACCACCGTACTTCTTAGTCATAATATGAAAAAAAGCTCCCTGTCAACGTGAAGCTTAACTGAACCATTCAGAACAGTGACTCTTGCACGATTCCAGCTCACTGAGCTTCCCCCAGCTTCCCCAGCTGCTGATGCTGGGGTACCGTGAGCGCAGAGCAGCCGTGCCGCAGAGCTCCTCTCAGCTCTGGGCTCACCGCAGCAGCGCCCAGCTTCAGGTGCTCAGCTTCTTGTGTGGGAGGCTTGGCAGGGGCACGGCCCTTCCCTGCAGGAGTGTTTAGTTGGAGGAGGCAGCAGAAGCACTGCTGACCCCAAGAAGAGAGCACTTCCCCCAGGGCAGAGGGAGGTACAGGGAGCAGATGCCAGGCACAATGAGGCTGTCCCGTGCTATGCTGTAACTCTGCATGAGACGGCAACTTGGGTTTCAAATAGCACAGCTTTGGGTTTTCATCTAGGGTGTGTTTACACACAACCCCCCAGCTTGTTACAACACCAGCTGGGACATAACCTGGGGCTTTCCTGCTCAGGAAAATGGTACATGGATTCCAGTAGGGAACCCGTCAGCTGCTTTCAACTCTGCATTAAGCAAAGATGCTGAATAATATAAGTACTGTCAATGTTGACAGGCCAACAAAAGCAAGTGGTCTACAACCTAGCTAGCCCAAAGAGACCTGTAACTTTAGCTGGAAATGCCTGCAAGCAGGAAGAGCTTCAGCAGCAACGATGGGGATATTCTGGAAGTCAGCTATTGTTGCAGCATGGTGGTTACTACATACACATCTAAAATGTTTACACCATTTACATCACATTTTAAGTAACACATGATACTATAGCTCAGAAGTATTTTTGTATAGAGAAATTGACTAGTGAGTTCTGGATCTTAGCTGCAGGGTGCTATACCCCATTGCTTGATGTTTGGCCATTATTCTGCTGCCTGCCAGACTGTCTGAATGAAGAAAACTTGAGTAATGAGTCCTATATCAAGTCAAATTTGTAGCAAAGGGGAGGTCTCATGTCTCCAGTTAATGGGAATGTTAGCCCTGGGAGAAAAAGTCATTTCCATCTCCTAGGAATCCTAGCTCCATGCCAATGCCTTCTCTGCAAGACCAGCATTGTCTCAAGCCCTGATTCTAATCAGAGACCAACGCAGAGTCTCCCTTGTTCATGCCCAGCTCCCTTTCTCCAGCAGCTCTCTTAAAGCAGCTAGCAGTGCCAGTAGCATGTGCTGTTAGCATGGAGCCCTTGCCTGCACAAAGGCCATGTGTAGGGTGTACATTGGGAACAGACCTTTTGCCTGAAGGACCCCAGATCTCTTTTGTGGACATCTAGGGCTTTCTGCCATGACAACAGCAGCCCCTTATTGTCAGTCAATGCTATTTAGCTCTTTTTGACATTAGTTTTGACATTGCTTCAGGACTCACCCTGCAATGAAAAGAGAGGATGTCATGTGCTTCCCAACAGAACCAAGGAAAATTTAAATGGAGACCACTGATCGAGTAGAGTGTGTTATAAAGTTGTGCGTTTTGGTACACTCTACATTGCTTCTCTGACTTAATGGTCCTGGAACAAACCTTTCCTGAGAACCTTTCAGCAAAGCAAGCAGACAATTTGCTGAAGCCAAAGTAAAGTGTTACAGATTGAAACCTGCTGAGGGTATGGGGATATTCCCCTCATCTGACTGAGAGGAAGCAGCTATTAAGCAGCACTAGGAAAGAGTTAGAAGAGCCAAGTAAAGATGTGATTGCCTCGTATGATTGTCTTTTCTACTTCTGGAGTGCTGGGGTGTCAAGAGGGCAATATTTTATATGCCCCCTGTATAAAGAGAGCACCTACCTAAAATATAAAGCAGCAGCATCACATTCTGTATTTTCTGCTGAAATTGAGAGAAAATTAGGTTTATCTAACTTTGGTTACTTATTCTGGAATTTGGCCAAGTTAACAAGATTAATCTCATTCTTGCCAAATCTATGTCACAGGGTATTCACGTGGTCAGCACCTTGGCAGCTACAATGTACACAACCCCTGTTTAGATAATTCTCTTCATACACATAATGTAAAAGGGCCTGCCTTTTACATACAAAGTAATTGTGAACAGGAATGTACTTGTTGCATGAGTGCAGCAAAACATTTCTGGAAAATTATTTTCTTCCTCCCTGCTAATCGGTTAAAATCGCATGGGATAGCCAGGGTGTAGTGCAGATGGAAATAATCAGGAAAATATTCAGTTTCCATAGGAGATTTATTTTTTTTCCTCAAAGCTTAGCGTTTGACTACTCTTATTTTCATGTTCTCCAATCTGTTACAGGAAAAGATTATCCTCTTCTCCTAAGAACATCTTGATTACAAGTTTTGGACTTTGGGTTTGAATTCAATAGAACTGCTGACTTCTTTAGAGAGAAAACCCATGTCTTGCCCAAAGTGAACTCTCCACAGACTTCCACTTACAATCAGTGGAATGAAAGTTGCTCCTCCAGCCAATGATTCACAGCTCCCACTTCAGGTTCCTACTTTGAATCTGGCAACGACACACCAAAATTAGGTGTGTAAGGTGAGGCCAAGTGAATTCTTTCCTTTGGTTCTTTCTGATGACTAATGGGCCAACTTGTGGGAGATTTGCTGAGTCATCTGCTTGTTTTCAGAGATAACAGTTAATATCCAGATAAATGGTTTAGACACGTACAAATAAAGCAGGAAAGTACTGTTCCTCATTGCCACTTTATGCCTGATTGACCCCTGCCTTTTGGCAAGAAAAAAATATCAAAAATACCACAAATCTCCCTGACTATTCCTTGTACCAAAAGGTTGTCCTCATGCTAACCCCCACACAGTGTGTTCCAGAAAGAAGGCATTTTGGGGCAAGCTGAGGAAGAGAGACAAAACGCCTAAAGGAATTTCATATGCTGGTGATTTTGTAGAGGGTCATTCCAAAAGGGAAGCTGGTTGGGGTTACTGGTACTGTACCAAGTTGATGCCTATCAGCCCTTAAAAAATTAATGTCATTATCATTGTCACAAGGATATATTTCCCTCTTATCTTTTACATAAACCAGTATAGAGGAACATGTACAGAAGGGAAGGCATGACAGATGTGAATCACCTCTATTAACTTGCAAAAGTCATGTACATGTGTCAAAACAGCATATTAAAATGGATTAGCCATTCATACAAATAAGAACAACATGTGCATTTGTTTCAGCTAGGATAAAAATCACAAAGGCAATCAATTCTTGTACAGCACATGTGAAAAAATTCTTGGCACAAAGGACAGCGTACCCCAAGTGTTCAGACACATGTTTCAAGTACACAGATTTTATTTTTTTTTTAGCTTTCAGGTTGCTAGTTTGCTCCAGAAGACCATGAGAAACCACTGCTTGAAGGGATACATAATGACTTTACACTCCCAGTGTATTCTCTAAAGTCACTATTTTTCGTCTTGAACTTTTTTCCATGTGGATTTGAATCCTACTCACAGAGCCATGCCAAAATGACTTTAAACTACAGTACAGTAAATACAGTTGTTTGGATAATAAATTTGTATTGGGGCATGTTTTTTCTCCCTGACTCTTTTTAGCCAAACTTTCACCATATACAGAGCTGCCACTTAGCATGCACAGAGCACATTTTCTACCAGTTGGACTCCCACTGTCAACCACGCATGGCAACCATATTGACAGATGGACTATATTTATTTGGCTGGTTTTGGACCAAAGAAGGAAGTTACAGCTTAGATGAGCGTAAGTGTTTTGTTATTAGCACATAATATTCCCAATATTTTTTCCCCTTATTGGTATTTTGTTTCAGAGGAGACAAGAAGCATTGTTTGCTCATTGGTTTTCATATGCAGCAGAAATTTTTGGTTGTCCAAGAGTATGAAGCCATGTCACATGAAAAAAATCCCAAAACACCAGAGTAGAAGAGCATTATATCCCTTGGTAAAGATATAAACTCCCAAATCACTTCCACAAACTCAGCCCCCTCCCTTTGCCTTACAGCCTTCTGAAAAGTTGTCAGACAAAAAATGGGTAGACAAAATCGCAGTGGTCAGTTCTCCTTGAGTTCCTCTGGCAGCTCAGCACATCCACACTTTGCTCACTCTTAAATTAGACCTCAGTGATCTGCTTCTTTCAATGTCAATGAAAACCTTACAGAACTATACTGTTGCTCTGGAAAACAATTCAGAAAGCCTGAGATATTCTTTTGGTCACACTTTGGGTTGGTGCCCTTGCAACTGCAAAAATACTGCCACGGTTGTCCCATGTTTGTTTGTCCCACAGTTGTCCCATGTTTTCAAGCACAGAAGTGTCCCAGTTTCTCTTCTGAAGTAGGAGCACTTGTGCTTTGTGCAAATTCCATTGACACACGGCCCTGACAGCTCAAGCTGGCTGCTGGTGGAGACAGGCTGCATGGCAAGGAGAGAGGGAAGCCTCAGGGGTCACTGGTGGCTTTTGTTGAAAGTTGGCTCTATTTAGCCCAGGGTAAACTGTGGGAATGAGATGTAACCACAGTGGCAGCTATCAGGTTATGGCCATATGCAGAGATTGCTGCCCACTGCTGTTGAGCCAAATCAGCTTTGCCACTGGTATCAACAGCAAAGGACTTGATTCTCAGGCACCTGCTGATGTTTCAGTTGGAATATTTGACTTGTTTTCAAACAATGTCTCTTTCCAAATATACTTAAGTCATTCACTTTCATGTTTCCCCTTAAATGCCAGAAATTAAGTGAAATAAAACCAACCTCAGCCATCCCTGAGCTTCTTTGCTTTCACATCATTCAAGGGTGGAAAGAGCTTTCTATTTTAATTAATTGGAGAATAAAAAATCAGCATCCAGCTGAGATGTAGGGTGTCTTTTTTCCTGTGGAATCAAGTCTCCTACAAAAAGTAGACGTTTGTGCTGGAAATGCCGACTCACAAGAAATCAGAAGACTGTGATCAGGGATGTCAAGATCACCAGAGATTAGTATTGCATTAAATCCTTGTGGTCAAAAGGAAGCCACAACAGTCAAGACCCTTCTCCCTGGACACATGCTACACTTCACTGCTCCCCAGCTTCTCCCTTCTTTCTCATATTTCACTATGTGAGTGTATATGTGTGTGTGCATACACACATGTGGGGGGTGCTAAACTGTGCTCTCATTGTGCTCTGTTTCCTCTGGTAGTCCTGCCCTCTTCCCTGCTGCCTGCACTGCTGTGCGTGCCAGCAGCATCGATGCCCTCTCAGTGAATTATGCGGAGTCGCCTCCGAAGCCAAAGGAGGAGGTGACAATTGGTGGACATCTTTCTCTGCCTGACAGCATATGTAAAAACAGTCCAGCTGAACAGATTTCTGTCTGTGCTAAGGGGACCAGCAGATTATTTTTGCCATTTACTGGCTTGAAAGCTCAGCATTTCAATGCCTTCCTGACTAGAAAGCTATTGGGCACAAAATCCTGAGAACATAAGAACTGATCTTGGAAAGTGGTGCTTGTGCCTCCTCCTATTTTTCCATCTTTCTCTTTGGTAGGCAAAGAGTATGGGCAATGTTGAAAGGAGAGGCGCAATAATGCTGATAATTTATAAGCTGGCAATGGGATGTAATTTATAAATCAAGCAACTGCCATTGAAGTTTCTGAAAATCCCTGTAACAAGTACAATTCTAGCTGAAGTTTTGTCTTCCTCCTGTCTCCTCAGAGAAAACTCAGCTGGTAATAAACAGAAGTGGGCTACAGTTCACAGAGGTGTCCCCTTCATTTCAGGTGGAATCACAAGGGCAAGAAAGGGGGAAAAAGGAAATACTGCTGCTTCCGTAGTCATAGTTACAATTCTCTGGTGTCAGTATCAGACAATGTCACATCTTTCAGGATCTGCATTTTTTTAAACTCTTACAAGAGTTTAAAGGTTACAGGTATTTTGCCTAAAGCAGGACGTGCAGGGGGTAGGAGGAAGGGGATGTCCTTCTGCCAGCACCTGATGTGGGAGCAGAATGCTTGTTCAGGTACTTGCCAGTGAGTTTCCTGTCAAAGGCACTCATTTTGTGTGGCATTCACATTTTTTGGAAAAATTCTTTTGTTCAGGATTTTTCTCTTGGGAAGCTGAGAAGCCTCAGAGAAAAAAGAAAACAATTTAATCTCATTTGCTTCTCCTGTGTTTTGATCCTTTGGAATATGTTTGGAGATTGTTTATCATCAGGTGGTTATTTCATTGGGTTTCTGATGCGAAATGTTTTGATTTATTAGCTAATCAGAGTCAAGCTGTGTCTAGGCTCTAGAGAAAGTCATGAGTTTTCATTATTTTTTTTTAGCTTTCTGTAAGTACCCTTTCTGTATTCTTTAGTATAATATAGTTTAGTATTCTTTAATATAGTATCATAAAATAATAAATTAACCTTCTGAGAACATGGAGTCAGATTCATTATTCCTTCCTTCATTGGGGCACCCCGCAAGTACAATAATTTTGCTCTAAAGGTCTCTCAGTTTTCAGGGGAATAATGTTCTTGGGGTGGACTTCTACATGTGATAGCCTGCACTGTGCCTCTGAGGCCCTGCCTTCTCTAGGAAAAAAAGAATTAGTCCTCTGGGCTCCCTGCCTTAGCTGAAGCATCCCTAGGGGAGCAACCTTCAATGCTGGCCATAGGGTCTCCACAGAATCACAACTAGCACTATCAGTAATGGTGTTTAAGCTGTGCATTGCCAAAAGGCCCTCATCACTAACCCTAATACCAGCCCCCAAAGCAGCAGAGATGCTACAAACCCCTCCTGGGCTGCTCTTGCAGAATTTTGAGCACCCCCAGGTGTGTGAAATGACCAGCAGACAGGTTTTCACTCCAACTGCCTTTGCGGGGGAATTGTGTTAGAAAACAATTGTGCTCCCCAAACCTTGGGGAAGAGTCTTTTTCCATTACAATCATTGTAAAGGCACTGACCTAAATGCAGTAGTGCCTGCACACCAAATGCATAAGCAGCTCTCCAGTATCTGCTTGTTTTTGAAAAAGAAGCTGCATTTTGAACCAGCGCATCTGGGTACAGGCCTTTTGGGCAATCAAAGGATATGTGATATACAAATGATATTTCCTTTGATAGAATAAGTCCTGGTGCTGTTAGGAGAGCCAGGAGAAGTTATTTTTAATTTATGCATTTGGCCAAACATCAAATCTTATGAGCCTGACAGCTTCATATGAACATTGACTTGCCATGTGATTACTCAAGTGCTTCAGCTGGGACACGCTTCACCATTTTCCTGAGTTTGGTGTCATACAGACAGTCACTACATCCCCTCCTACCATGGAAAATATAAACTCTGTGCTGCCCAGATCAGACTGGAGTCTCTTAAGTGTGGGATGGCACAGATCTGAATTCCTCTCTGCCTGAACTGTGAGCAAGCTGTAATCACAGTGGTTCTTCATGTGTTGTTAGTATGCATTTTGTAGGGCAAAGAGCAAGGTTTTGGTTATCTCTTACCATGTGAAACATCAC
This sequence comes from Hypocryptadius cinnamomeus, assembly GCA_013400635.1. Lineage (NCBI taxonomy): Eukaryota > Metazoa > Chordata > Aves > Passeriformes > Zosteropidae > Hypocryptadius > Hypocryptadius cinnamomeus. The sequence goes on along the minus strand of VYZP01039559.1, from coordinate 32,779 downwards.
ATCTCCCCATTGTTATGATGCTATAATCGCTCATCACATCTGTCCCAGAAATGTTTGTACATAGAAATTTAATCTTGATGTTTTTTTCATTAGTAGGCAGTTTCATGTCTGCAATATGGAGATTTTTTATAGAATGGGATATCTTGAAAAAAATCCCGTAACAGAAAGTGAAAAACAGAGAGATAATAAATATAAGAAAGGTTGGTGCTGTAAAATAAAGTGGTTTTTGAGGTAATCATGCTCCCTGTAGTAAAATAAAAGCTACAGTTCTTTACCTCTGACAAGCTGAAAGACACATTTTTTTTTGCATGATTCAATTTTCTCTTTTATCATTTTTCTTTCAAAAGGAGCCACACTAAAAAATAAAAGTTGCACAGAAAAAAAAGACATGAATATAAATAAATATGTGGTACAACAGATCGGGGACACATTAACTTCCAAATGTAGAAAAGAAACAACCACAAAAACCTCAAAATATTTTATGTTAACATACCAATGAAACGAAGTTCTAGACTATGATCTTTTTCAAGATGCTTCCTAAACCCTGCTTGGAGCTCAAATTAAGTCACATTGTGTACTTGCTTAGAATTTTTAAATCCAGGTAACTAAGAGGGCTTCAAAACACCTTTTTAAGCATGTCTTTTTAGTGTTAATTTAGAAATAGAACACATTGCTTTTCCAAGACAAGAAAAATTTTCTGAAGCAAGCAAAGTTTTACTGCTCCAAAAATTACTTATTAACCATCCTACAGGAATCAAAAATGGTAAGTAGGTGGAATAGGAAATCCTGCTTGTTTTGTCTATTCACTTGAGGTTATTTGGGTATATAACTGCAAAGCCATCTCATTAATCTAGCCTGGGTATGATGCACATGCCAGACAATTCTCAGAGCAGCAGGCATGAGCAGCTACACTGGTGGATCTGTGCCACCATCAGGGACAGGTGATTTCTGCTTCCCGTGCTATTGCCACTTTCATGGAACATCCCCTGCAGCATTCACACACATGCTTCACACCTTCCAGACACACAGCCACAGCCACACACAGACACCCATGTAGGCAATGTACAGCCCACTACCCACTGCCAAAACCCAACCCATTCTGACTGGAAAAGTCATTACTACAATATGGAAGGCTCAACTAGCCTGAGCAAGAAGTGATTTATTAGCCCCATATTTAAATTTATCATCATAATCTAGGAAAGAAATGTTGTCATGCTTTTCAACAGGGTTACTCTGGATTTCTCTGACAACAATTTTAGCTTTGCAACACACCTGCCTGCAGAGAAACTCCTATTGTAACTTCTGAAAGTACAGAGTCTGGCATCTTGAATTCTGGCATAATTTCTTTTGCCATAGATTATCCAGTAATTGTAATTATTTATTGCTGTTCATATTATTCTTGCACTCTCCGTGGATCCTACAAACAACATATGGTTTTTTTAGGCACCAGTGGTTCAGCTGACATTAACTGAAGTCAGATGAAATTAAGTTTATCGTTAAAAAGTATCCAGGATACTCTCTGGGCTTTTTCTGAAATTTAGTGCAACAGCTAGAAAGACAGGTCAGCTCTTGATATTTCAGGAAACCTCAGAAATAAATTCTGCAGAGCTTTCTGCAAGTCTTTTTAGTTTTGAAGACAATGGAAACTTGAATGCTTGAAATTTTTGAGAAAATGGAGACAGGTCAGCTCAGTGAAACCTTTCCAAGTAAGTTAAATGCCTTCAAAAACATTCAGGCAAAGTCAGAGTAGGAGACAGACCACAGTCCCATCCTCAGTCTGTAGGACTGGGACCCACATCACATGGTGCAAGAGCATGTGCCCCCACCAGTAAAACAAGGGAAGGAGCCAAACTCTCATAGACTGCCTCTGGTAGACCTCTTCTTGTCTCAGACACATCTGTTACATTTTGATCACAACCTCTATCTTCCTCTGCCATGTTTCTGTATTTTCCAGTAGCCTAGCTAAAAATAATCAATCCGTATGAAAATGTTTCCTAGCCCTTACACAGTGGATAGCCAGAAAACCATTAGTGCCAGCCACCAATTGCAACAGTGATTTTTTGTCCATGTTACTCCTACGGCTGCTATCATCCAACCTCTCCACAAGCCTCTTTCTGCTTTAGCCCATGCCCCTAACCGCACCCATAAGGCTCTGGAGGGTCTCCAGGATGGCTTTCAGCAGTGCTCACACAGCTCAGCTGGGTTCAGCATTGCTCATTTCCGACTCACTTTGACCTGAGTGTCCTCCTGCCCTTTCTGGACTGTGACCCCAGCTTCATGTGTTGTCCTATTGCTTACGATGGATGGAGGCAGGTGAAGGAAGTCCAGAGACTAAAGGAAAGAAAACAGATGAAAAAGCCTTCTCTTTTATCTATTTCAGTAAAAATTTTAACTGCCAAATGCATCTTCTCTTTCCTGAAGTGATAATCCTGTCCTCCTTCCTGTATGACCTGGCTGCAACCCTGGGAGGAGGAATTAATTTATTTCTAGCCCTGTTGTTTTAAATATGTCTCAGCTGTCATCTGAGGCCACCTGAGATCATGTTTTTCACCTGCCTGCCTGCTCATTGGTCTCCAGTCACCCAGCAAGAGGAGCCAGGGATGGGGCAGCCACAGCGGTGGCCCCGCACGAAGGGCTGACATGGGACCACAAGCGAGGCTTATTTGTTTCACACCATTTCCCCAGTGTCCGTGCTGACAGACAGACAGACAGACAGCCTCCCGCCAGTCCCTATGGGGCACTGAGCAGCCCTGGCTGGGGGAGTGCCAGTGCTCTGCAGCTCCTACCTGTTGCCTTAGAAACAAAGAGACGTGGGCCCGAGCTCTTTCTTCCTTTCTTTTTCTTTCTTCTTTCTCCTTCATTTTGCTACTCAGATAGTGCACTGTGTGCCAAGTCTCAAGGTGGGAGCGAGGAACAAGGAGAAAAGTCAAAAGAAAGGAGAGAGAAGAGTGAGCATATAAAGTCCAGGAAAATATAGAGTGAACATATAAAGTCCATATTTTGAGACTAAATATGAAAGCAAGACACACTGGGGCAGCTACTGGGCTCGTCTCTGCCTGCTGCCCTTGTGTGGCATGTGGCAGGAGGTCACACTGCCACACAGAGAGCAGTTGTAGGAACCAGCTGTGACATCTGGCTTCCATTGAGGAATCTGAACACTGGAACCAGACAATGTTTGTTTTCTCTTGCTTGAGCACGAATCAAAGTTTTAATTAAAGAAATCTCAGAGATGCTTTCAGCAAGACTGGCCAGGGTCAGTGTGCAGAGGGTGCTTTTTCAGGGATATGAGCTGGTTGTGGTCCAACTCACTCCCTGAGGTGACGGGTGTGTTTTGGAGTGAGGGAGGAGTTGCAGAGCCTAAAGCAGCAGGGATCAATAACACTCAGAAAGACCTTTCATTGTCTTTGTGTACATGGAGGCCCAGACTCCAAGGAACAGCCACTGCCTCCTCTGTGCCTTCTCATTTTGCCAGCAGCTATTTCCATGGCTGATCAGCCTCACTGCCCTTCTCTTTGCAAAATCATTCAATCCTTCCTGTGGGTCTTCCTTCCTTTAAAGCCACTCTTAGGACCTCCTCTCCCCATTCCCAACCAAGCCCACCAGAGCTATGCCCTCTGACACTGCTGGCTGCAGCTCTGTTGCTCCTTGGCTACCACTGTAAGCGATTAGTTCTCCAGCTTTTATATTAGGCAATATTTTTTTTCTTTCAAATAACTGTTTTTCAGATTGTTAGTAACCCTTCAGGATAATTTCTGAAACAGAAAATCCTATTCCCACTTCTGAGTAGTCAGTACCAGCATAATAAATTATTTCAAACACATTAGATCTCTAGAAACCCCTTAAATTGGTTTCCAATCACCATTAAAATTGCAGCAGCAGTTCATCTTTCCAGGGCTACACTAGTTTGGAAAAACACCTGGCACATATCCTATTCCTTCAGTGCAATGCACACCCTGTACAGCTGCAGTTTAGGCAACACATCTGAGAGTCACAGTCAATCTGTAGCAACAACTGAGAAACAGAAACCTGAAGTAGAGGAGGAGTAGGTTTGTGGGATCCTTTTCTACAAAGAATGGTATTAAAGGGCATTAGTCTGTTGGATATAGCTGAGACTTCTAGAGTGGCTGCTGGCTCACAGCCACCCATGTGCCCTATAAATCTATTTTTTGTTTTTATGTGTAAATGATGTAATGCCCACGAACTTCCTCAGTCAGGGTTCATTATTTAATTTCTCAGGTGGCTGAAGTCATAGGCTTTGTGGCGTCTATGACCACCCACAATGTGCTCTCACTGCCCAGAAATGAACTTCCTCTTAGACCTTGGATTCTAATTGGTATCTGCAGAATTGAAAGTCCACTGACCACTTCATGTCATGGGAACATTTTGGAAAGCATCTCTGGAATGATAAAACCATTTTGATCCCAAAATAATGTGTATGCTTAAACTAAGACCTTTTCTGATAGAAAGAAGACAATCAAAGCCAAGTTTTGATATGATACCATGTTAAGATAAACCCTGCTTTCATGAGCAAATATCTACTTGGAAAAATAAAATTCACCAAGCAAGATAAAGTCCTTGCTTCACCTAATCTAATATTCCAGATTGTCAGAATTTTATCCCAGATTTTCTTTACTAAATGGGAGTGCATCTTTACTAACATCACCGGGCTCCTAAATAATTCCTGGGGGTGGTTATCATCAGTGGAGTAATGAGGATTTATCTGTCTCCTTTGACTTAACCTGTTAGTAATAAACATATCTTATGCTTTCTTTTAATACTGTTAAACTCACATCCTTGGTGTTGTTTTACCTAAATATAAATCCAAGAAGTAACCATGCATGAAAAACAGTTTCCTGGGCACAGAGACTTCCCTACACTGGTCCAGTGGGGCCTGAGAAATCAGTCTTCTCCCTAATACTGCCTAGTGTCATGGTACTAAACCCCGTGGTTTTCTGATAATACCTGCAATCATTCACTTTTTGTGAAAATGAAATACTGTGCCTTATTAGCAGTTAAAAAAATTGAATGGAGTGGTGTGGAGTACAAATTATTACTGTATGAACACTGATCAGCATTCCTTAAACTGTGTAAATCCTTAAGGTCTGAAAGGGTAATCTTTACAAATCACAGGTATTTTCATGAATCTAGAATCAAGCATTTAAACCTAGAACCTAGAATCTAGAATCAAGCATTTTAAAAAAAATATATTAGTGTGGTCCAAACCACAGCAAAATCTATAAAAATTAACTGCATCTCAAAGACATAACTTCTTCACTGCTAGAGTTGTGATTCTTACTGAAGAAAAAGAATACAAACAAGAGCAGATAAAAGCATGTATTTATTTAGGAACACGAATATATTTGCAAGTATATTACATGTTTGCAGACAAGTACATCAATTATGCCCATCTCTAAGAAGGGTCAGAAGGAAGATCTGGGGAACTACAGGTCTATCAGCCTGAACTGAGTGCCAGAGAAGCCCATGGAGCAGATCAGATTGAGAGCATTCCTGTGGCACGTGCAGGCCAGCTGGGGGATCAGGCCCAGCCAGTGTGGATTTGTAGAAGTCAGGTCCTGCTTGACCAACCTGATCTCCTTCTATGACAAGGTGGCCCAGTTAGCTGATGTGGGAAAGGTTGGCTTGTATCAGAAATCCTGTGGCAGAAGGACCAGGGCTGTGACCATCCCCATGTTCCTCAGTTCTGGTGAGGCCACACCTTGAATCCTGTGTTCAATTTTCAACACTTTGCTGCTAGAGAGACACTGGGACACTGAAGTGAGCCCAGAGAAAGGCAATGAAGCTGGGGAAGGGTCTGGAGCACAAGTCCTGTGAGGAGTGGCTGGGGGAGCTGGAGTTGTTTAGCCTGGAGAAAAGGAGAGTCGGGGAGCCTTATCGCTCCCTACAGCTGCCTTAAAGGAGGCTGCAGCCACCTGGGGGTTGGCCTCTTCTTCCAGATAATGAGCAATACAAGTATGAATGGCCTCAAGTTGCACCAGAGTAGGTTTGTATTGGATATTGGAAGAAATTTCTCCATCAAAGGAGCTGTCAAGCATCGGAACAGGCTGCCCAGGGAACTGCTGGAGTCACCATCCCAGGAGGATTTTAAAAGATGTGTAGATGTGGCACTTAGGGACATGATTTAGTGGTGGACTTGGCAGTGCTGGGTTAGGGGTTGGACTCAACGATCTTAGAGGTCTTTTACAACCTATACAGTTCTATGATTCTATGTTTCATTCTATAACACCAATAGAGTCATGTAAGAGAATCTTCAGATAGTTATTTAAGCTTATATGCATCATAAATATTAAAAGAAGAAGAAACCATTTTCTCACAGAAGAAAGTCTGATTAAGTGACTCTTTAATTTACAAGGTTCTGAGTGACTAAAACATATTTTTTATTTTCTTCAAGAATTTCAGTGAAAAAGCTAGCACCATGAGAAAAATGGATGTTCAGGCTGTAGACAATAAAAGTGGCTCCTGTCTTTTCTCAGGGAGGAAATGCTTAAAGAATGTTTTTGGACAGAATGTTTCCAGCAAAAAGTCTCAAACCAACCTTTTATTTTTCCTCTGTTGAATATAAAACAGAAATTAAAAGTAGCAATGAAAAAAACCCCAAACTCATAAGGAAATTTTTTGTCCTCAGCAGCACCTTTTCACTCAAAATTTTAGCTGTGGAAGAAGAGGAAAGATCAAAGGTTTATTTGCATGTGAAAGCAGATGAAATTATTTGCTCCCAAATATTTCTTCATGTATTTTTATTCTGTCTTTTCTACACTGGATAGCTATTTTCCAGGGTTTCATCACTGTAAACCTGTTCCAAATATTACAAAAACCATTTCCACAGAGGGCATGAACAGGGAGTTTGAAGAGAGACACGTGCTCTGCAGGAGGGCAGGTACCTGGGGAGGTCATCCCTGTTCCCAGCCCCCAGATTCAATGGCAACACCTGGTCAGCTGGAAAAGTCACCACACTTCAGAGACCTGCAGCTGACATCCAGAAAGCTGCACTGTGATGACAGCCAGGCTCAAACCCTCCCCTGCACACACACAAGGTCTGCTGCTTCCCAAGTCTTGAGATGCTAGCCTGGGCCCCAAGGGTTGCATTGTGCAGGCCAAAAACTCAACAGCCAAGTATCGCAGGCTGCTGCCGGGCACCCTGCATTCCCATGAGAAACTCGCAAAGTCGGATGAACTGCGTCACAGCAGCCTGCAAAGCGGAGGCCTGGTTTAAAAATACTGCCTGGTGCTGATTTCCCAGGCCATATATAGTTCACACACCTCAGGGTAGCAGGAAGGAGCTGCAAAGACACACAGAGACACAGAGAAGGAAGAAAGCAATGAGAGACGCGACTGCCAGTGTGCAACAAAAACAGGTTAAAAATAGCCTGGGCTGCAGCAGCTCCCTCCTATCCCAGGAGTGTGTGGGCCACTGGTCCTCCCTGGCCTCTCTGGCCTGTCTCTCAGCTGCCTATTTTCTGCCAGGAGGAAAGGGCAGGAAGGAAATTTTTGGTTCCTGTAGGCAGAAGAAGAGAAATTGACAGCCCTGCTTGTTTTGACACTGGGCAGGCTCCCCTGGGCTTGCACAGACACCTGGCTGGTGCTGTAAGAACCCCTCCCTGAGGGGCAGGCTGAGGGCATGTGGAGAGCACAGGCTTGGAACGCCTCTCTCACAACCCCCAGCAGCAGCAGGCATAACCCCACGGGTGCCATGCTGCTGAGATGAGGTGCCAGCAGAGAAACACAGCCTGCACTTTGATAAGGGCTTTGAAACAAGTCTCATCTTCCCCCCACCATCCTTTGCTCATTTAGTCCTGTTATGGACTTAAAGCTAAGCTGGTCAAGCCGACTCTGGCAAAATAAATAAAAAGCAAAAAAACCACTTGTTCTGTCCATTGCCTCTTCTCCCCCAAAGCCATTGCAAAGGGAAAGCAGCCATGTGCCAAATGGAGTTATCCACCTGCAAAGACCTTCCCCATCACTTCTCCTAGCCCAGTCCCTTAAAAGGAAAGCAAGAATATGAAGGTGTGTGCCATCCAGGCCAGGATGTGTGACCCCAGACTCGTGGAATCTCCTTGCTTGTTGAGATTTCCAGTAGCCAGGTGAGCACTGCCTGACCTGTGGCTTGTGAGGAAAGAAAGATATGTTGGTATGTCTCCAGAGGCCAGGCAATTCCTCATGAGGCCAGCTTTAATTGGAGGGCTAAAGTTTCTTTCTTTTATTCCTGATCATTTGCATCTTGTAGATCTGGCTGCCTCAGCTGCAAACAACTTCTGTCAACTCCTAGATGCTGACACGAGGCACTGAGAGGGGTCCAAGCCAGAAGTCCAGATTCCAAACATCCCTGAACTTTGGTGAAGTTCAAATCAGAGCACACATCTTTAGTGAGAAGAGGAAAGCTGTAACATGATCCTTGCCCTGGGCAATAGAGGTAACACTCCAGTGTGGTCTGAAGGTGACTTCCAGAATATGCAGTGTGGAGCAGAGCAGAGGAGAAGAGGGAAAAGCAAGAAGGATTTTTTCATATGTAAAAAAAAAAAAAAGTTCTAAGGGGGAGCTAGATGTCTGTTGTCTGTGGGAGGGTGAGGAAGGTTGCTGACAGAGTAAAGGGGGTTAAGAGAGGTGGATGAACTCTGAATGGAATAAGGAGTGATACCAAAGAGCTCTGTAGGCTGTCAGAGAGGTGTCTGTGAAGGAGCAGAAAGACCAAGAATGCCAGCATTCAGGGAGAAGCCCATCATAGTACATCTCCATAACTATGAGACCTTGAGAATATAGATGCATTCAGGCTCATACACATCTCTGCAGTGCTCTTTGCCTGCCTTATATGTGCATCAAAATCCTCCTAACACCTCACCTCCAGCTCTGTTTACAGGGGAAGAATGCCTTCAGTGAGAAGGGCAGGGCTGGGCACTGCTTGTGCCCTTGTGGGGGGCTGTGAGCACCATCAGCCTCTCCGCAGGCTGCCAGCAGCATCCACACCAGCATTTCCAGCTTGCAGGGCAGTGTGGACCTTTCCCTCTGCAGCACAAGGAGCTGTGTTCTTCTCCTCCAGCTCTCCATGGGCACGTCCCTCAATTTAGCACTTGGGCTTGCAAGAATCAAAGTTGGACACTAACTACACCAGGGTGCAGAAGCAGAGATGCCTTTTTCACTCCACATTGAAATATGGATTCTTTGATCCTTACTCCCAGAAAGGCTCCCTGGATGGCCACAGAGAAGCAGCAAGAAGCCTAACTGGATTCCCCTAATCTATATCAGGGTCTGTGTGTGATTAGATACACCAGTCTCTGTGCATTAGAGGAGCAAGTTTTTACCGGAATTTAGAGGGCACCAGTCTGCAGGATTGGGAAGCCACCCCCATCAGATTAGACAGGGTTAAGGTTTAAGGTCAGAGCAGTGCACAGCTTAAGGCACTAGCAGCTCAGGCCTTGCTTGCAGGAAGGTGGGATGACAACCCCAAATGTGACCATGGATGAGGTGTGCAGGCAAGGGTGACTCTTTGTGTGCCATGACTCTCCATGGGCCAGAGGAACAAACTCCTTGTCAATATCTAACCTTCCTTCAGCCAGCTGATGGTGGCTGGTTAGATGGCTTCTGTGCCATGCTGTGACACAGGCCATAAAGGGTAAAGAGTTGTTTCCTGACTCTCACTTCCTCAGTTAATGAATGACACCACTAATTACCTGACAGTAACATGGAGCTATTCTTGGCTATAGGTGGATCTTACTGAGGTCATACTGGTTGTGGGTAATGTAATTTATTACCCCTGTGAGATACTTTGGGACACAGAGTGAGAAGGCCACTTGGAAAGTGCCAAAGCAATAATCCAAGTCAGAATTTTCCCAGCAAGGTAATATGTTCCATACTTGCTCTGCCTCTGAGAAATAATGCATCAGAGTTGCATTAGCTCTGGTGGAATGCTGTAAAGATTTCCAAGTACATTGGTGGAAACAGAGGACTGTTGTGCTCAAGAGGTGGGTCCAACTTTGGAGCAAAAAAGTGCAAGGCATTTTGTTTTTCTTAAAGCAACTCTGAAGACAGAAATCCCACATGGTGGAAAGGCAGTTGTCTGCCAAAGGGAAGTGCTGTGCTTTGGGCAGGCGGGCAGCACAGCACGGGGTCACGCCATCTGGCCCCTGTTAGGGCTGGAGCTGTACTCTAGCTGAACTCTACCAAATTAGCTGTACATGATGCTGCATTCCCTCCTTTCTCAGAGGATCAAAGTAGCTGGATTCAGTCCCAGCTTTCTGCAGATAAGCAGGTCACAGGACTAGTTTGCACCTCTATGCTGCTTGTAATACACTGTGTTACAGATTCCTCTGGATTTCCTAGTTTGTGCCCATATACATTACATACTACTGGTCACATTTTTTTCCCTTTAGTCCTGAGCTAATCTAGGGACCTGGGATAATTCTAGAGCCTCTTCCCAGTACAGCTCTCTGGCAGTGCCACATCTGATTATAAACTACTACCACTGTTCTTGCCCAAATGTCTTTTGCATTTTCTTGTTTTACCTAAAACAAGAAAATGTAAGCCTTTCTTTCAAAAGGCTTCTCCTACCAGGACAGCAACATGAGGGCAGGCACAGCAGCTCAGCAGCCTGGCTCGGATTAAACCCTTGCTGAATGGTGGAGAAAGAAAGGGAGAAAGACAAGACTATCTGGTTTGGTAAGCCGTGAGGCATCCCTCATGCCTAAGAAAAATGCATGCGAAGAAGAGGGGGGAAGGTGAGAGATAGCAGTAATTGGAAATCCATTTCACTTGTATAAAAGTGCTAATTAGTTGTTTATCTGCAGCCACACTGCTGGATTCACAAAGGCACACACAAGTTACAGCGATTAATTACCAGCAGGGCCTGGAAGATTGTCTCCATAATTTAAATTTGTGATCAAGCAGCAGCCATGGGTGATTCAAAAGCAAACAGCAGAACATATATATATATATATATATATATATATATATATATATATATATATTTTCTTCTTTAAAAAGATAATGTGGGTTTTTTTCATAGGACTGGATGATAAATTTATTGTCATTTTAACCATTACTGTTGTTTAAACAACAGATACTTGTCCAATACACAAGTGTTACCTTTGGAGCAAGTAATTTTTTTTAACCTACATGCTCATATGTCAGTAGAAGGAGATGCAGGTTGAAACTATGCAATAATTTACATCAAATTTGGAAAGAGTTTAGGATGAAGAAATAGAACTAAAATTAAAAAAAAATATTTTCAAAAATATTTATTTAAATTTTGAATGATAGCTTGTGACCTGGTATTCCTACTTTAATTTAAAAAATGAAAATAAATGACTGATTTGTCCAGATTACTCTGTTGATTTGAAGATAAGTATTTTTTTCCAGTTCTCACACTATAACAAGCAATTGATAGCACATTCTTGCATGGTCCATCCTCCCCTGAACATAAAAAGGTTTTAAGGACTGAATGAGAGAGAAATTTAAACAGAGGCATTCTATGAGGAAAGAAAAATACATGAAAATGCATTGGATAAAGAATTTACCTATTTATCAAGATACTTTGGATAAAACACTTAAATATTTTATTTAGTTGTCAAAAATACATTATGATAATAGAACAGCACTGAATTAAACTCACACAACTCCAGTGGGATTGGAAGAATCCCAAAGATTTTGTCATGGGATCATTTTTGACAATGTGTTTTTGAGAAGATCTGATCCTGGAGTGGTAAATATAATTACCTAAATAAAAGTGCTTTTCATAATTATATCGGTAGGCTAATTTTGACATGTTTGCTTACTTGCAAATGATTTCCAATGGGTATGTGTTAAAAGTGACACATTTGTATTTTCTTGTAGTGAGAAGTTCAAGTCATGAAAATATTTAGTATTAAAAATTACCCATGACCTCTTTAGCAGAATATTTTTTGTCCAGTAAGCTGTTCAAGAGAAGCTTAGAGTGTTGTCCAGCCTGCATCTCAGCTGTGTTCCTCACAGACAGTGTGACTGTGGCATTTTCTGTGCTCTTCTGGGTGGCAACAAAACACCTGCAAACAGGATTTTGGAGGCAGCACTTCTAACCGTTCATTAAAAACTCCCATTTCCATGTTTTGTAGGTCACAAAAGATCTTTTTTTTTTTTTTCCCCAGGGATACTGCAGCCAAGAAGCCAACAGAAAGGTTTACTGAAATGTTTAAATGCAGAAAAGAGAAAAAAAAACCCAGCAAAATAAAGCTCAAGCCGATGCCAACAAACTGTATTTGGTACAGTACAGGCTGTTGCTCACAGCTGCTTTCAGAGGTGAACAAAACATTTTGCTGGGTCCAAGGACTGCCTGCTCAGGAATGGGCTCCCCGCAGGGACGGTGCACAGTGAAGCACGAGCACTTCACTGCTCGCAAGCGAAACAGGGGATCGTGTGGCAGCTGCTCACTGCTGGTCTTCCCTTTTAATGTGCCTGTGGTAAGTCACAAATTCAAAACAAGAAGTTGCACCAAATGGAGCTGTAACTTTATATCGAAATCTGTAATTGAGCATCTTGGCCATCAGCCACAAAATGTCCCATTAATCTGTCAAAAAAAAAAAAAGAGTTCATATTTCAAAAATTAGAAGTTAAAATCCAAGACCAGCCCTTAATTACCAAGCAATGACCACAAAAAACCTCACAGATCCCAAATTCAATTACCTGAAATATTATTACTTGATAGTACTTTAGTCTTCTAATTTGGACATTAAAACATTCCTTAGTAAGAACAGGGAAGGGCGAGACCAACACTTTTTCCTCTGCCAACAAACTGAGTCTTGCTTCTTTTGTTGAGCAAAATATTTTTTTATTTCAGATTAATATCTACTTAGACTACTTAACCTTGTAACATAGCTGCCAGGAGCTAAGTTATGAGGGAACAGGAAATTGAAAAATAAAAAATCGAAAAGAAAAAGAATTGGAGAAAAAACTGAAATAAAAAAGAAATCAAACAAGTGTTCAATCATGGAAAATAAACTTTGTGGCTTTGTGAGAAAGGAAGGCTTTATCTTTCACCTTTCTGCACATGCTTATTATTTAAAATTTTTTTATGTCAAAATATCCACCAGAGAAAGTCAAGTAACTGTGATAAATAACAGACAGATTCCAGTGTAAAAAAAAAAAAAAACCAAAAAACCCCAAAATATTTATGAAATTGGGTATTTGAGGGGGATTTATACTTACCTCTTTCAAAAAGAAAAAAAAAATAAAAAGAAGAAATGCTTACCAATCCATATCAGGAAAGGTAAAAGCCTTTAAGAAATGCTGAGGAAAAAGTCATTACTAAATTAACAAAGCCAAATTTCAGTCAACCAAGTAGAAGACTCCCCTTTCTACCAGTTAGTTCAGGCAACCAGTTCTCTCCAGCTCAAAAGCCATCTGCATGTCTTTAAGTTGTCATATCTGGTTTGATAGAAAAAGAAAATACAGAATGTTGAGAGATCAAGAATCTTACTGACAAGCTGCGTAAAAATCAAACATTTTAACTAAAAAAATTTAAAAAACAAAAAAAAGCAGCCAGACAAAGAAGCCAGCAGACAAATGTTTTATTGGGACAGCTTTTGTTGTGAATTGTGAATTGCTCAGTTTACAAGTTTACCAGTTTACAAAGGCCAGCCAGATACCTTATCCAAGACAATCACAAATTTCGCCCCAACAATTTTATAATGCGCTTCTTTTGTGTCATTAATTTGAATGACCCACTGAACAGCGAAAAAGCAGGGAGTATTTTTCAGGTGGAATCATCGTTCCAGCATTGCTGTCATCCTCCTAATGTTGCTGCACCGACCTGTCAGTGCACTGGAACTCTATTGCACAGCAGTTTGTCAGGGTGCCTTGCACAGGGGTTTTACAACTCCCAGCGGTCTTGAAATGCTTTCTTCAGTCTTCATATGCGTGCTGTGCTACTCTCACACTCAGAGAGCTCTCTGGCAGAGATCTCGCTCCTCTGCTTGTGAAAACATTCAGTAATTTTACTCTTAGCAAAACAATTAAAAACTAAATACTCAATTCTCACAGAGCAGATACGCAACTCCACCTGGGAAGGCATGTATGGATGACGTCTGTCAATGCACTTGGCCGAAAAGCCAAACTGAGATACCCACTTCATAAAAAAGTGTGTTTTCTGTTTAGATACATCCACACAACTCACAAACTGATTAAAAATTTGCATTTAAACATAAAATATATTCAAGATCAAGTGTCCAAATGAAGTCTTTCTCCAAAAACAAAAACAACCCAAAAACCAAAATGAAAACAAAAACCAAAAACAGAACAAAAAAGAAACGCTCTAAATATTTGGCTCATCTAAAGAAACATGGTTAAAAAGGCAGGTAAGTTAAAATCAGTGTTTTTCTGCACAGAAGAAATTCAGGTTGATATTGCTGGTTGATAGATTTCCCATATGAAAAATACGGGATATGAAAAGCTGTGGTACCTCAGAAGACGATTTGTAATACTGAAAAATCCCTGGTAATTTCAATGGCATATGGCTGCAGATTTTAGCTTTAAAAATTTTTGGGGATTTATGATCCACTTTCAAAGAAACAGTAAAGTTGTGGATGTAAAGAATCACTTAATAAAATCCTTGTGTAAATTTTTACATAAAACTAAAGATTGTGGAGTCAGCAAAACAAAAACTGGAAATGTTAACATCTTTTTAGTTCTCACATTATTGTGTCCTTTTTTTTTCACTTAAACAGCTGCTGATGGGAAGTTCTTCTCCTTTTAAGGCTGGCACAAAGGGATGGTATTTTGTCATTGAAAATGACAAATAGAGGTTGCAGAGTCTTCATCCTTGGAGATAGTCAAAAGCTGTATGGACATGGTCTTGGATCACCTGTCCTCGCTGACCCGGCTTGGGCAGGGCAGTTGGACCAGATGATCTGCAAAGCTCTCTTCCAACCTCAACCATTCCATCATTCTGTGATCTTCACTAAAAAGAATGATTTGTGATGTTGCAAGAATGTGCTACTAATCACTTAAAACTGAATACTCTGAATGTGATGTAAAATAAAAAAGGAAGCTAAGTATTTTTAACAAGGGAAAAAACCCTCAAAGAGATAACTGCAATTGTTTATATAATATTTACTTATTAATTTTTGATTTCCTAGAAAATGTCTTTCAGCTGAATGCCTGAATGTATTTTAAATGTTGTAAGACTGAAGAAAATATTCTCTTGCCTGAGTCCTCTAAGTCTTTATTTGATGATGAGCAGACAAAACAAAAGGTGGTAGCTTACATCTTTAAGCATTGTATTTAATTGATGGTTCATCACGGCATACATGATCTCACATCTAACTGGTGACAAAACTGCCACTGCCCACCCCTACTCTGCTCTGTATGTTTTACAAGGAAGAACTCAACAACACAAGGATGTAAACTCATATTTAAGAAGTTTCTATCTCAATCATCAGTGGGGCCTTTCCTTTTCCCTGGCTAGGGAATCTGTATAAGATCCCAAATCACAGCATTTGTTTTTCAGTGCAAGCCATTTTTTTGTGCTTTCTCAGGAATGCTCACCCACTCTTGGCTCCTCTAGTTCCATTTCATTCTTTGTACTGGTAAAGAGTGTAAAACAGGGACAAGTGGCTGGACTTTGAATGCATGGTCATTCTTACTAAGTTTACTGTGTGCTGTATATATTTCATCCCTCTGTTTCTTCCTTGCCCATCTCCTGGCCAGAAGGAACTCTCCAAAAGCCCCAGAGTGACTCCTCACAGCTTGCATGCAATGAAAACCAGTCACCCTCACACTGGTGGTTGAGCAAAGGCACAATCATTCCCAGCAAACTGTGCCTATAAGAAATAGGGTTGCTGATACAAATTTGAGGTGTGACAAAAGTCACATCTGGGTTAAGGAATGTTGGATGGTTGTAAACAAAAGGTTAACGTTTCCTACCTCTTGGAGACTGTAGTGTTTTACTCCACACCCCCTTCTTAGTGCCCCATAGTTTGCAACTATATTTGGTAAAAGCTTACCTTCCACAGCCTGAATGTGGAAGAGATTTGCTTTTCTATCATTTTCTATCTATTATGGGACCAGACAGTAGCAACCACCTGCTGCAACTATGATGTAAAATGAGGAATGTGCTGATTCACCGTTCACTGTCTAAATGCAGCTAGGAAATATATGTCCTACAGGAATAAATTTGCTTTTCAATTAAAAAGTATAGCATATGGCTTGCTTCGGGATAGAGGAAAATCAACATAGCAGGAAATCCCCATGTTGACACACTCAGGTTGGTGACACTGTTCTGACCTAATCAGGAAAGGAAATGACTTACAACAGCTCTACAAGCAGAGGTCAGAAGCCTCTGTGAAGCCACAGCCAGGGTGTTCAAGGCCTGGGCTCAGTTCTCATGGTGACATTTAGTCACATCTATAGCACCTTCTCAGACTGCCACTTGGTTAGAAATAATAGGGCCAGAGATCAAATTAAATGAAAAAGGCTACAGTGGAAGCCAAGAAAGGCTGGCTTCCTCCTTCCTGCTAAACTCCTGATGACAAACTGCTTTACTCCCTCATGGGTTTCTGTTCTTCCCAAAAGATCATGCACTCTTATTCGTCTTTGTAGATTGCTCATGTGCTGCCTTCTACAAGTGCTTCACGATCCACTGCTCCACCTTCTGACTACAGCTGTGCTTTGCCACAAAAGAAACTGCTGATAATGCCCAGGAGAGCTTGTGGGGCAAAGGCAAAGCTACAGGTGGGCAGCATTACATATGCAGATGATTTTGGGACAGTGGGTCTGAGTGGTGGGATGCAAGTATTCCCTTCAGCCATGTTTGGGGTGGAGGGTAAAGACATAAATACTTCAGCCTCATCACGGGGTGCTCTGACCCAGTGCCAGTCTGTGTTAATGGGGGACCAGGACCTGAGGAATACTGCAGTGCTCTCTGGCAAGCCATTGCTGTGCCCCATGGGGACGCTAGTTCCTCCTTAGGGTAGGGCAGGATGCCAGAGTCTCAGTGAAAACATATGAAAGTCTTTTCCAACCTAAATGACTCTGTGATTCTACATAACACACAAACTGAGGCCTGTGAGAGAGGAAGCAAGTCTGGCATGGCTTCTCCATGGTCCATGTGTTTCACAGGCTGATTCAGAGGCAGAGACAAATTCAAGGAGTGGTACCAGGGAATGTGAAAACCCTCACATTTTCTGCTGTCAAAGATCATTACGATTTTACCTACATGCCTTCTCACAGCAACAGAATCTCAGCAGCATAGTGCCTCAATACACAGTATCAGCCCCAAAACTGCTGAGGGCTGGGTCCCCCCTGGGCCACCCAACCCCCTCACAGCTACATCAAAGCTGTGAGTTCTCCCCAGAACTTATTTGTGAGTTTTCTTTAGAGTCTGCCCAGCTGAAAAGTACAGTGGCATTAAATTGTATATGCAATTCTTTTTTTTTTTTTTTTAAACAAACAAAGCCTCCAAGCCTGACAGGCAAGGGCAGGGATGGGATTAGGCAAACATCCTATACAGACGATTCCCCTTTCTGCCTGTCAGCTTGTAAGTGCTTTCTCTTCTGGAACTATACAGTACTAACTGAGCCGGAAACAGCTATTTAAAAAGTGATTATAGTGTGACATTTTTGTTTGACCTAACATCAAGCCATGTGCAGCTTAAATGTCAGCAAAGCTATTTACTACAGGGACAGACAGGCCCTAGCATGCTTAAATCTACCCAGTGTCTTAAAAGCGGTTGCTGTCTCCACTCAGTGCACATGAATGACACCGAAGCCAAGATGTGAAGTATAGCGCTCCGTAAGCTCCGATGATTGACTAATATGCTGGGTGGCACAATGCATTCAGCAAGAGGCTCACAGGGAGGAAGGCACAATAATGGATAATTAAAGTCAATCTCAGGTTAGAAGGCAGAGGCCCATGCAGGAGGATCAGCAAGAGCATGTCTATGGCTGGTGTGTTTTGTTCAGGGGTGTCTGAAGGGCTCAAATATTTGGACGAAAATAGCAAAGCAGAGTTTTTTTATTAGCGTAGGTGCTGTATTGGTCGCATGAGAGAGGAGGGAGTGCCACCCCCAGCTGTGGCCAGCGACCCTGCCCTTAGAAGACACCCTGAAGCCCCTGCAGCGCAGCGTGGTGGCCTCAGGGTGTTCTCCCCTGCTCCCCCTCCCTCCGGGGCTGGCAGGGCACAAAACAGGCCGCCCAGCTGCGGCTGCCAGGCAGGGTGACAGAGGGGAAGGGAGGCTCCAGAGCCCTGTCACCAGCCGTCAAAATAATAGCCGAGCAGTGTGAGAGGGGGGCAGGAAGCTCAGGCAGCTAATTACGTGCATCTCTCCCTGTGTGAGAAGCCACAGGAGCGCAGCAGCAGGCTGCAAAAGCAGGCACAGCCATAAAGGATGGACAGAGCTGGGCAGTGTCAGGAGCTCTCTCTGGAAGACAATGCACTGGTGTGCAGCGGATGGAGATAAGCACGTTCATAGACCCTTCATGGGACTAGAGGCATATATTTGGACAGGGTTCCAGCCTGACCTGCTTCTCAGAGCCTAAAATAACAAACAAATCAGTGTGACTTTATTTTGAGAAAACGTTGCTCACAGTAATAAGGGAGGGTGGGGGCACCCAAAAGGAAGCAGAGTTGTGATAAAACGTCCATTTTGTTCTTTCTTGCATGTCAGGGAAAAAAAATGTACATTATAATTCAGAGTGCCTTTCAGGGTTTATTTTTCTTTACATTGTTACATGCCTGATCACATCTGATTTTGGAAGCTAAGCAGGGTCTGACTTGGCTGACATTTGGGAGATGGCTGAAAAGCAAGAGTCTGAGCAGGATCTGTGTGCTCATTATATGAATGTGCAATGCTCAAAAGCAAGACTGGGGGAATAACAAGAATATTCACAGCTTTTCTGTATCTTAAAATACTGCTTTTCTCCATCTCTAGCAACTGAAATAACACTATGATGGAAAACAATATAGTGAATATTAAATGAGCATTTTTTAAAATAATAAAAATACATTGCTTGTGAATACTGGTTAGTACTTTACAAAAAGCACAGCAAAATCCTTTGAGCAAACTGATCACCAGATCATTTGAGGAAATAAATTCTTCGATTTGTGTCTGCTTGCTGTTTACTAAGTGCTGTTTACTACAGTGGCACTTAGTGGCAGGTGATTGTTAAAAATCTCTTCAAAACTCATTTAAGTACAATTAAGTGAAAACAGTATAAGCTTTTTAACAGAAAAGGTATGAGAGGTAGCCAGAGGACTTTTTT
Source organism: Hypocryptadius cinnamomeus (assembly GCA_013400635.1). Taxonomy (NCBI): domain Eukaryota; kingdom Metazoa; phylum Chordata; class Aves; order Passeriformes; family Zosteropidae; genus Hypocryptadius; species Hypocryptadius cinnamomeus. The sequence continues at coordinate 13,541 of VYZP01039559.1, read as the reverse complement.
TTTTACATGGGATTTATTCTTTTCTTGGTGTTTCCAGTGGCAAAAGGCTTAATTATATCATAGAATGGTTCCCTCACTCTTGCTTTAGCTTAGAAAATTTCAGATGACCAAGGCTGATCTGTTACAATTTTACTTTGAGGCTCACAAGAAAGAGGTATAATTTTAAGGAAAGATTCTTTGTTTAAACATGTTCCTTAGTTAAAACAAATTCAGTTTTAAAAACAATAAAAACTGTAACTAGAACTCCCTCTCTTGCTCTCTTATCAAATGTCATCAGCAAGTAACTCTCAGATTCTGAGTGGGCTCTGTGGGCCAAGGTGAGCTTCTTTTTTTTTTTGTTATCTTACACCCCAGCAAAATTAAAAAGGCAAAACCAACAGGGAATGTGTAATAAAGAAAATGAACATCAAACAGATATTTGAGTATCTGTCTTCCACCTTTAAACAAGAAATAAATATGATATGGCAAAGCGAGGCACGATTCACATGCTGTGAGCCTCTCCCACATAGTGCCCAAGATGCCCTCATGCAGTTTTCCAGTCCTTCTTTGTTATAGCAAAATGTGAGGGATTTCTAAATCCTGATTTGGATGCATCCCCCCACAGCAGAGACAAACCAACAATTACTGAAGCAAGGCAAGTTGTTTTCAGTTTAGCAGGTTTTTTTTCTAAGCCAGGCTTGTGGTGTCATTTAAAGTTTGAATGCTTTTATTCTCTGAGAAGACCAGTGGCTTTTCAATAGCAAAAGATCAAATGATGTTAATCAGGCAGTGTGACCTAATTCTCTAATTCAGCTGCCTTTTTACATGAGAAATGTTCTGCTCATGTAAGACTGATTTGCTCTTAAATTGACTTTTTTTTTTCCGAAATGTGCTAGTCTAAAGTTCTACTCTTGGCTCTGCAGATCTGTTACACATACAAGATAAAACAACTTTTTCTTCATTTTGAAGGTTTAGATAGGCTAATCCTAAGGGTTCTGATAGAAAATCTCTTCTTAATCACAGAAAGCCCAAGATGTTATGCAACAGCAGCGAAAACATTTTTCTTTTGGGTAGTGATGCCACTGGTTAGCTACACTGAACAGGGACACTCTGGACAGTTATTGCTGACTACTGGAATGCTACCATAAGTGTACGTTCTCCTCAGCCTTCTGATATATAGAGGGATGCTTCACAAGGGCACGTAGTGATGGGACAAGATGGAACGGCTTTAAACTGAAAGAGACTAAGTTCAGATTTGATATTAGGAAGAAATGCTCTCCTGTGAGTGTGGTGAGACACTGGAACAGGATGCCCAGAGAAGCTGGGGATGTCCCATCCCTGAAAGTGTTCCAGGCCAGGTTGGATGGGGCTTTGAGCAAACTGCTAAAATGGAAGGAGTCCCCACCCACGGCAGTGGGGTGGAACTAGATGATATTTAAGGTTCTTTTCCAACCTAAACCATTCTCTGATTCTATGAAGTCTCAGCAGGACGTGTCCAGCCTTTGGCACAGATATCAGTGCATGGTGTCTCTCTCAGGTGCCTCTCACCAGTTTTGACAGCCCACACAGGGGAGAGTGGGGCACAAGGACACACAGTCCAGCATTGTGAGGTGCATGGCAGAGTAAAGGGAGCCACATGGCACACATGTACTCCCACCCTAGAGGTTTGCACTTCTGTATGCTTACTGAAGAATACTTGCAACAGATTTTCACTAGCTAACTCTACACAGTTGCTAAGATTGCCTCAGACAAAGGAAGATATTGTAGTCTGGAGAACTAAAATGACCATTTATAGTGTCTGGCAGGTGCTCATCAATCGTTTTGCTATGAGGAAGGGCATCAAGGCTGCTATTCCTTCCTGATGGGTCTGTGATACACAACCATCTTGCCCTGTCCACTGAACTACACAACAATTTCTTTTCTTTTTTTCTTTTCCCGACAGATGATAATGAATGAATCTCATCAATTAATTACTTTTCCTGAAGATATTTTGCCAATACAATGTTTACTGTCCCCATTCTGGCAGAACACATAAGGGTTTTCAAAACCCGGTGTGTTATCATTGGTGCTACGTTACATAAACCACAAACTGATTATGATCCACCTTAGGATTAATTACCGGGTCTGCTCCCATCCACCTGGCATTTGGGGAGATGATTTTCACATTACCGCACCACGTGTGCAAAGCAATTCCTCTCCTCCAGCGCTATTTCTTAAAGAAATGGAAACACAATTTCAGTCTGGCACTGGGTAGCAGCAAATGCGGTTGAAGCAGAAATCTATGGGCAGAGAGCGCCATCTCCAGCTTATAAATCATAATTACTCTGCGGTAACCAGTTTATTTGGGATTTATTTTTTGAAATTGCCATCTGTTCTGGCAAAAGATGGGAAAGAAAGCCAGCTGAGGCTGATGAAAGATTGAGACTTGAGCCTTATCACTACCTTAATATCCTGTAGGAAGACTTCGCTAATCCTTGCTGAAGTTTCTGAATTACATAAAAAAGCCGCTTAAAATTATATGGAGCTGATTTATTTCTGTTTTCAGGCTATTTACTGAAGAGTAAAATCCTGAGAGAACTAATATTTGTACTATGCTGGGGTCCTCCAGCCTACTGAGAGTCCATGCATTTAACACTACACATGATGCTTTTGATAGGTATTTGGAAAAGCACATAAATGATATCTCTAAGTACTGTCAAAGAATGGGTGGAAAACCAGTGTCAATAAGCAACATGCAAAAACAGCACACAAAGTGCATGCAGAGGAATTATATACATATAAATGCTACAAAATTGACAAATATTACAAAAATTACACTGAAGCCAGTGCCTGTGAGTCCAGCCTCGTGATTATCGTTCAAGTGTTCATTGTAAAGGAGGTCCAAAGAGGACATTATGAAACAAATTACTCACATGGAAGGCAGACAGCCTGGACAAAGTATGAAATTCTTATTATGGATGGTTTCAAGAGCTGTCAAGACAAATCTGCAACAGATGTGTGATTCACTTCAACCAGGAAAGCTGTACTGCAACACCCAAGGCATCTATGATTGCATACACAGGTGTAAAGGTGATGACTTACCTGGTCCTTATTGTTTTTTTACTGTGGGAAAACAGCCTTAAAATGGTCACTAATATGTCGTCTGGGCTTTATTATAAATTTAGGAGTTTAAATATTTACACAAACGAAAGTAAAATACTCTGCCATCTGTTGATAGCCGGCAAAACTGCAGATGTTCTTTCCTGAAACAGACTATTTCATCACCACTTTGAAAGCATTATCCGCTACTTCAGCTGGCAAGATAAAAGTAGCAAAGAAATGCAATGTATTTTGAAAATCCACCAATTGCCAGGTAAGTCACCGCGTTATCTATTCAACTCATAAAAGTGACGGATTTGCTTGTGGCAAGATGCCGGGAGTCCCCCGAATAATTTAAAACTCATCACCAACCCTGATAACTATCCGTTCTTCTCTGAACAATACAGGAGTTTGAGGTTTGTTTCGGGGTTTTTGGTGGGTCTGTTTGTTTGTTTGCTTTTCATGGTAAAGGCCACCGAGATGCTGAGTTTGACAGAAGCATGAGCAATTCCTGCCTTCCAGGCTGCCTTTCGCTCCTCCCTGCTGGACCCCAGCGGAAGAGAGGAGAGGACACGCCTGTCACCTTCCCTTCCCCACTCCACAGCGCTCATGTCCCTGAGCAGCCCGGCTTCTTTTGCTACTTTTCTCGTTGCAGTCGCAGCCCGTGTCGTTCTTTTTTGTGGTGAATGAACCGCGAGGAGCCAGAGCTTTGGGGACGCGGCTCCCCCACCGACACTTTCCCCACACGCCTGCGCCCGGGCCCCGCTGCGGACGCGTCCTGGCAGGAGGAGGAGGAGCCGCGGTCGAGGCCGTGCTGCCGGCGGCCGATGATGGCGGGCGGCGCGGTCGGGCTGCTGCCCTTCCTGCGGCTGCTGGGGCAGCTCAAGGTGGGCGCAGGGCAAGGGCCGGGCGCGGGGGCTGGGGCCGGGTTCCCTCGGCAGTGCCCGGGCTGGCAGCGGGGCCGGGGCTGGCAGGGGGCGGCGGCAGGCGGAGGCCGGCGTGAGCCGGG